>VTPC01001197.1:144560-163714 GCA_011009095.1 Ignelater luminosus
AAAGAAAAGTGATGAGAATAATATTGAGGCCAAAAAAAATAAACGAAAATTAGAATAAGCAGTTAATGAATTACGAAATTGATGAAATAATAGGAAAAATAATAGTAAGGGTTATTAATTCAATGAGAATTAGATGGTATGGGCATGTATATATGGAAGAGCAAAGACGACAACATTAACAAATATCACAGAATGGTATACAAATTACGGTAGAACCAGAGGAAGACTAAGAAGTAGATGGAAGGAACAGGTAGAAGATGATATAAGAGAATTAAAAATAGAAAACTGGAGAAGATTCTTTGCAGACAGGAAAGAATGGAGAAAGGTAGTTCATCAGGTGAAAACACAGCAGTCTCTGTGAAAAACGAAAAATAGACAATAAGGACTAATCCACATTCTTAAATGGATAATTTGAGTTCTAGCATAGTAGAACAGCTCAAATTTCTTCTGAAATGTAATAGCTTAATTATAAATAATAATAATAAATAATTAGACTAAATAGGAAGAGTGTTCAGGTTTCTTAAATAGAAACGAAAAGTGACTTAACTTACAAATAATTGTACCAGAAAGTGTCAAGAGATTTCTACAAAAACGCAGGACAAGTGTTAGATTTGTATCTAGATCTGTCCGGACAGATTTATAATACGTGCTTATTCAAATTCGAGGCTCTCCATTGGAGATCGCAGAGCTATAAGTTGCATATTTAGATGCTCAATAATATAATTGTGCATTCCTCATTTAATTGGTAAATCTTTTTGCAGTGAATCTATTTCGATATTTTTATTTTCTTTGCGTTGTGTTAGAAATCTTAAAATTCCTATTCAACATCATTCTTGAGTTGTCCAATTTGTACTACTGCTTATTTGTAAAATCGTTTTCTTTTGTATCTTGTTGTATTGGTGTGGCTTTTTCCTGATTAGATTAAGAAGGTCTATAACTTCCTTATTTCTCTTTCAGTGCCTTCTTCCAGCCGCAGGTAAGGTAAACCGAATCGGATCAGTTCATCTTCGATACCAAAAAAACAATCAAAGACAAATTTAATTATTTAGTTTTATTATTAATTCTTAAGTATTACACTTTTGCTTGTATACTAAACTTTATGGAAGTTTATTTTCGATTTCCCAATAAAATAATCCGAGGACGAAAATTATTCGATTCGCTCCGAAATTGGAGGCGAATCGGATCGTAAATAAAATTCTAATAAAAATATCAAAATAAATATATCTAGCAGGCAAACCATCTGAATCTGACTGTTTTAATTTTAATTAGTCTATTCAACACACAGTTGGCAAATAAAAATGGTTCTTTTTAAATTTTTTTGTCGCTACAATTTTATGGTACCACTCTTCACATTGACCGTACTGAATTCAGTTTTGAACTAATTTTGCAGAATAGATGCAGTTCCAATCCCTGAATTAATTGCTCCTGCACTTTATTTTGATGCCCGTTGTTGCCTTTATCATTTAATTTATTACTTCCATGTTACACTCTAAAATCGCATTAATCATTTGTAAATTAATTGAAAAAAACATTAAATACTTGATAACAAATCCAGTACTTTTTATAATGTGTTGATTTATGATTGAGACGTATAACAGGTGTTCAGTTGAAAATGTCATCAAGTTACCTTTGATTTTTTGTAGAAGAAAGATGCTACGAAAAATGGACGTGATCGCTTGATTTGCACAAACGTCACAACATAAACAAAAGTGACAAGTCACAGATAACAGTTGTCAAATAACATCAAATTCGTTAAGTTTTTTCCGTGTTGATTTTAATTTTTTCTTTAATTTGTTGTTACTTTATAAACGTTTTTATAAATTAGCTGTTTTAATAACTAAACATTGTAATTTTAATTATGTCTTATGCTGATGAGACAGTATTAATTAACTAATAAAAGTAACTGGAAAAAAAGTAAAATAGTTACAGCAATTAAAGAAACCCTTTTAACTATAAATATCGAGGAAACTAATTTGAAACTACAATGAAATAAATTTGAGTTAATTAAATATAAATATTATTTTAACTACAAACATTAGATATGAAGCGAGATGTACAAATTAGAAAAGCAGTTGAAAAACTTTATAAAATTTTTTATCTCTTTAAACAATTTCGACAGTTCCTAAATTTTAAACAACTAAACATTATATAGCACTGTGCTCTTGTACAATCTGTTTTACAATATGGAATAATTGGATGGGGTGAGGTTTTTGGGGTATTTGGATTTAGCTCAGAAACAAATTTTTAAAATCATACTAGCAAAGCCATATTTGTATTCTTCACAACTCTTTTTTCAAGAAACTGTTTTTAAGATACTAAGACAGCTATACAGTGTGGTGCAGACAAACGGAATAAATTCATTATTCTGAAAATACGCATCCTTTTCAAAAAACTTAAACCTTATTAAACCTTAGTAAATAACAGTTTGATAGCGACTGTCATTTGATTGCTATATTTCGATTATTTCATGTACAAGCTATTGTTTTTGTCTCTTTTCAGTGATACGGCATTTATCTAGTTTTATTCTTCGAATACTTCAAGAAATGTTTAAACTCCGCAATTAGGTAGGCCGTGAAATAAAGTTTACTTGTAAAACAAAAATAATCGTAGGTAGCGTCATCTTTTGAAATTAACGACGATTTAATGAAATAGAGTAAGCTCACGTACATTTTTGTATGCAAACCAATAATGATGACGTAACATTAGACATACTTAACTAAAGAAAAAGTAAAACGTTGAAATTGGCGTCCATTTACTATTTGACAAAATATTTGCAGTCATATTCTGTTTTTTAATTCTTCCAATTCCAAACACTTTATTCTTTACATAGCCCCATGAAAAATAATCTAAAAGTGCTAGATCTGGAGATCTATCTGACCATCCAATGTTTTCCCATCGGTCTATCCATCTGCCAGAAAATATCTCCCGGGGATAATCTCTGACGTTAGTAGAGAAGAAATATTTCCGTTTTATCGTATCTTTATTACCAACATTCTTATTTTAAGTTTTATAAAAATATGTAGGAGTAATCCAAACTTGGGACACTGTCCCAAGTAAGGAGCCTTGTGTCTCAAGTTACAGTTATCTCAAGAATAATGAGATGGCACTTTTCTTGGACTCACAACATTTATTTTACAGATTCAATATCACTTACCTCAAAATGACTAAAAGGTCATACCATCATTTTGATAGCAGTAATCGGAAAGGGATGAGTTATCGTAATGCAGGGTATGTCAAAGTCTACAAATTAAAGAAGAGTAGCAAATAAATAGCAAAACAAATATGGTAGGCCTCCTGTATTTACTGAACAAGAGGAATCAGAACTTTCTGAATACCTTGCAGTTTCTGTTGAGTAAGGTCTTTCTTTTACTGCTTTTGATGTTAGGTGTATAGTGAAAAAATATTTAGATAAAACAAGTATAGATGAGATTCGTTTTGTGAAAAATCTGCCAGAGGAAAAGTAACTTAAGAGTTTTTTTTCAAAGACAGAATAGAGCAATAAAAAGTTGCATGAGCACAAGAGGGAAAGAAAGAGTCATCAATCCTAAAAAAAATAAATGTCATACCTGGAAAGAGTGCGGCAGAAGAAGCTTTTATTGAAGAAACAAGCCCAGAGTGAAAGCACAAAGAAAAAAAGCAGAAAAGAGCAATCAAAAGAAGAAAAATTTGTATAAGACGAGTGGCGGGTTTGGGTCAAATGAACCTGATGAAATGTCTGCGTTGAAGAAGAAAAGACAATAAAAATCGAGTTGATGAAAGTGATGACGAAAGTGAAGAAATATCGCTGCATTATAGTGATAAAGAATTATCTTTTTTGTTAGAATCAGATATTGAGGAGGAATTGGAAGACAACTATGTTGCTGATGAAACTCTGAAAATAACTTTCTTGAAGAATTGCAGAGGTAAGCCAAACACTTTTGTTTTTTCGAATGTTGAGGATTGTGATGAAATAGAAAGTCATGAAATCACATCTTTTACATCAACTGGACAGAATACCATTTACAAGGAAATTATCGATAAATTTGAGACATCAACTAGTGCATCTAAACCACAAATTAATGATTATGTCATTGTAAAGTTTTTCTATGATGAAGGGAGAAGAAATGAGTCAATTAAACACTTCATTGGAAATGTTACTGATGAAATTTTGAAATTAACTTTCTTAAAGAATTACAGAGGTAGTCCAAACACTTTTGTTTACCGAATGTTGAGGAATGTGATGAAATATAAAGTCATAGAATGACAAGAGTTCTTAAACCCATTGCTGAAATGAGAGGCAGATACACTTTTGACATCGTATTGTAAAGTTTCTAATGTGGCAGTGTTAATTCGATTTAGCTAAGTTCATTTGTTTAAATAAATACAGCTGTTTTTTTAATAAAAATTGTATTTTTTGAATTAAATAATTAACAAATTTTGTGTTACATATTTTCTAGAAAGTTCCAAGTAAGGTATTCTGTAACTTAAAAAGGTCCAACAAATGGAATAGATGGTGTCCCACGTTACGGGGTACTATACCTTAACTTGGGAGACACAAGAAAAAAATCGTTTTTTAGAAACACCTTAAGGGTAAGAAGTCCAAATAAATCTCATAAGGAGGCTCATAGTAGTTCATGATGTAGGTATTTTCAAAACTATTATTTTATTTAATTTAAATGGTGATTGTAATTTCTGAACTTCAAAACTGTCTCAAGTATGGGCACTTGACTGCACAAAAAGTAGTACTCCTCTAAGATATTCGTCGTATTACATTCAACAGCTAAGAAATATTTTATTACGTAACTTAAAAATACCTAAAAACATTGCTAAGACGGTAGCTCTAACAGATTTATTTAAGTGCACTATAATTATACTTTCAGCGTCGTTGTACTCTTGTTCTATGTAATAAGGCTTATACTTGTTTGGAGTAATATCATTAAATAAATAAATAAAAAAATTTTAGTTTTCTACAATTTATGAATCAATTTTACTTTGTAGGGGGTGTCATTTCTCTCTTTTCAAAATTTTTAAAACTGTGCTGTGATGAATGTTTTGTTCTAATTCCACTTGACGTGAAGATTCTCTGTCATCCATAAAATAACAATGATTTCTGTATCTTCTGAAACAGTCAAATTACCACTTCGCTTTGCATTTCCCACGTGTCCAACTTCCCTAAACTGACTAAACAATATTGGAGGTCGGTTTTGGTATGTTTGATTAAATAGTTTGCAAACCCCTTCTTGGGCTCTTACTGTATCTCCACAATCAATCATCATTAGAATTTCAAGTTTTTCTGTTTCGCTAAGCCGTGCTTTTAAAATTAATCTAATAATAATTTAAAAAATGCTTCTGAACACGCTTCGAACTTAAAATGGTAACAACTGAAACGCCAAAAAACATTGTTTATTAGATCATCATTTGTTTCAAACGATGATCGTAGGTAGCTAGGAATATTTTTGTTTTGCAACAAATAAACTTTATTTCATAGTTACGGGGTTCAAGCATTTCTTAAAAGATATAATTAGAAAAAATAAACTAGGCAATTCTATAATACCTACAGAGTGGTGATAACTGATAAAGTTCGAAGCAAAATTTATAATTCGGTTATATAATACTTTATGAAAAATCCTTGAACACGTAGACTTTATATTTCAATAAGGCACTTTTGAGCGCACAAAGAGTTTTTTGACAGTTCATGTTCTTGAGCTATGATGTCATCATCATTATTTTAAAATTACAACCCCGGTTTTTTTATAGATTTTGATAGACTTCTTCACTGGTTCAATGATGGTTAAAACATTTCCTACCTTATAAAATAATTTTTTTGAGAAAAACACTTATGAAGTTTAGTAAGATCAATATTTTATTTGCTGTTTGACAATTTATTATCCGTCAAATACAGGGGTCAGAATCGGAATTTAAAGAAGCCGAATTGGAAGCAGAATCAATAATACTTTAGGAATTAATTAATTAATTAGCAAGAACAGTTTGATCTAATACGTCTGTCTGTCTGTCGGTCACATTTTTTATTAATCTTGAGTAATCCTGGTAAATATAAAACATAATTTAAAGAAAAAACTATTAACAAAGAAGAAACGAATACTGGTAAATGTTATCTAATTGATCTATGAAATTTGAAAAATGAAATATTAATTTACAAAACCATCGACATTATTAAATTTGACATTTAAGTTTTAAAATTTTTTGACATTTTGAAGAAGATTAAACTTGATTATGAAAGTTAAATTTGGAACACAAATTAGTGAAAATTTTTCTATACTTTGGTGTGTCATTTTCGTTTAGTGAACAAAGTATATACTTACCACCAAAATATCCAGTAAGTGCAAAGGATACTATTACAGAGAAATATATTCAAAATTTTAAAGTATGTAAAAGGGATTTGGATGGGGCTGAACCTTCAAGAATATTGACAACAAATTATAGAAACCCTACTCTAAGTATTAAAAAGTCTAATATCAAAAACAAAAAAAAATGTAATTAACATTGCCTATTGCCCTTGCGGAAACTGAAAATGGAGAATATCTCGAAGACATTTTCTGTGATTCATGTTTCACTTGGTATCATTCCCGATGTGCTGGACTTTCTGATAATGATGTTCTCAATTTAGGAGCCAAGGATGAAGAATGGATTTGTACTTCCTGTAATAATGTCAGTCACACTCAAGACACGCATCAATCTTTCCAAGTTCCTTGCCCAATTTGTCAAAAGTTTTTTTAAAAAAATGGCGTTCGTATCCATATGACTAAAGCTCATAAGCACATAATTCCAGATGACTTACTTGCAACAGCCACAGTAACTTCATATGAATCAACACTTCATTCTAAACTATCGGATTTTAAGAAAAAAAATCAAAATTCTAAGATTTATACCAAAAGGAGCCAGAACTTTGGCTGCTTACAAATTATCATCATTAATTGATAAGGCTGTCACCAAGAATGATATTTCCTCATAGACATCGTTATTGATTTTTTCGTACCTGCAGACTTTTCGAGTTCCTTAAAGAAATAACAAATCACTTGCTACGAATGTTAAAAAAAATGTAGAGCCATCAAATATCATTATCAATCAAAACAATACAAATAGAGTTTCGAATAAAAAGAAATTTAACTTGATAATGTCCCTTAATAGACGAGTTGAAAGCAAAGTTGCAGCCGGTGATATGTCTGGTGCGATCAAAATTTTATCTTCTCCGGATACTATTGCGACAGAAAACGAGGACACTTTTCATCAATTAGTATCTAAACACCCTCCAGCTTTTTTACCATTTAGCCCCATCACTGAGAAATTTGAAAATTTTTCTCCATTTTAAACAAACGAGGCTAGCGTACTGAGAGGAATCAAGTCGTTCAAGAAAGGGTCTGCAGGAGGAATTAACGGTTTAAAACCAGAGCATTTTTTAAATTTATGCACGTTAAAACATACAGCGGGAACAAATTTGATTATTTCGCTGACAAAGTTATGTAACCTAATGTTTTCTGGAAAAGTGAATGAAGATATTTTACCAATTCTCTACGGAGCTTCCTTATGTGCTTTTTCAAAAAAAATGGAAAAGTTCGTCCCATTGCGGAAGCAAATGTATACAGACGACTTGCTTCTAAAATTGCTTGCGCTTCAGTCTCTGATATTATTGGCAGTTATTTACGCCCATCACAATTAGGATTTGCTACGAAACATGGATGTGAGGAAGCGGTACATGCAACAAAACGTTTTATGAACATAAACGCAAATTGTGAAAAAATTATCCTAAAAATTGACTTGAAATACGTTTATAATAGTTTAGAAAGGTAAGTCATGCTTCAGTCAATTAAGGATAAAACACCAAAGCTTTTTCCTTTCTTCTATCAATGCTACACTTGTCGGCCGTCTTTGTTTTACGGGAATAAAATCATCAAATCCCTTCGTGGACCATTTCAAGAATGCCCCAGCTCTCCTTTTGTATTCAGTTTAACAATTATTGAAGTAATTAAATCTGAATTAAATTGTTGGTTTCTGGGTGATGGAACTCTAGAAGGTGATCCAGAAACTGTATTAAATAATTTTTACAAAATAAAAGAACTTTTCTCTAAGATGAGACTTGAAATAAATCCTGCTAAATGCGAGTTATTTTTTGTTGGTACGAAGGAACAAAAGGTCTTTGATGATTTCTCAGTCGCATCTCCGGGAATTCAAATGATAGAATAACTGACGTTGCTTGGTTCAGCTGTAATTGATTAAGCTATATCAACTACTTTCTCCAAGAAATCAGAAGATATGAATCGATTGATTAACAGGCTTTCAAATATGAATGCTCATGTAGCTTATTACTTATTGCAACATTGTGTTTTGATTCCGAAATTGATGTACATTTTACGAACCTCTCAAATACTCAAATACCCGGACCTACTTCAGCTTTGTGACAATATGTTCAAAACTGGACTTGAAAGATGTCTAAACATGTCCCTTTCAGATAATTAATGGATTAGAGCTTCCCACCCTGTTTGTAATGGAGGTATAGGAATTAGGAAACCATCAGATGTAGCACTTTCAGCTTTTATTTCTTCAGTAAGTGCATGCTTTGATCTAGTCAATTCAATAACCCATTCTAAAACTGACTTGTCAGAGGATGCATCTTACAAAGATGCAATGGAGCTTTGTTCAGTAGTTTATGATGTCTCTTCTCAACAAAACTGGGACCTAATCAATATTACACGAATAATTGAAATTTTCATTTCAAATCGGAGGTTGAACAAAACTTCTGTAAAGGTTTATGCGAACCTGAATCTGGTGCTTGGTTAAATGTTCTTCCCTCCATATCACTTGACACTCTCCTAGATAAAAATTCGTTTAAGATTGCCGTTGAACTTCGTCTAGGTTTAAATTTAAATCCTATCCATACTCGTGTGTGTGGAGAGATAGTGCTTCCTAATGGTCAAAATGGCTTAAGCTGCAAGAAAGTATATGGAAAAATCAGCCGTCATCGAAGAATAAATGAGTTATCCGTCGTACATTAAATACAGCTGGCTACCCTTTTACTTTGGAGCCACCAGGATTATCTCGAACAGATAACAAACGTCCCGACGGCATGACACACTTCTCATGGTCGGAATGAAAACCTTTAGTTTGGGATTTTACTTTTATAAACACGTTGGCCCCTTGTTACACACAACAACTTATTTCGAAATCAGGTTCAATAGCAGAATTAGCAGCAAACAAAAAGAGAGCAAAATATGTGGATATCGAAGAACAAGGTTACTTGTTTGTACCAATTGCAGTAGAAACAACGGGCCCTTGGAGTCTGAGCACGATCAAGTTATTTAAAGATATTGGTCACAAAATTAGAATTCTAACCGACGCCAAACGATCTTCTTATTTGATTCAGAGAATATTTAAGTCTAGAAATACAAAGAGGGAACGCATCGTGTGTTTTAAATACTTTTCTTCCAAGTGAAAAATTAAATGAAATATTTTACTTATAATTTAATTGTAAAATTAAAAATTCTTTACCATTAAAAAACCTTGTTCTCAGTAAAAATTATTAGTAAAGTTTAAAAATTAAAACAACAGTAAAAAATAAAACTAATTAAAAAAACACTTCTAATTTGAAAATAATAAAGCACAATGGACGGAAAAAGGCAAGTAAATTCATATGGAATAGAAAAGTTTAATGAGAAGAAATTCTCTCCCTGGAAATACCAGTTAGAGATACTTTTTAGAGCCGAAGGCTTTTCTGAAGTTGTTACCGGTGCTGAAAAAGGTTCTGAAAAGGATGACAGCAAACAGGCAGATTGGGACAAAAAGAATGCCAAAGCTATGCTCATTTTGTCTACCATACTTGTATGGAGTTTGAGCAGTTACAAACTGTCATGACCTGTACGACTGCCGCTCTCATGTGGACCAGACTTAAGTTAATTCATGAGCAGTGTTCATTCGTAAATAAAACAAGCTTAAAGCAGCAATTTTGTAACTATAAAATGCCTGCAAATTCGTCAATTGCAAGCTTCTTGGGGGACGTTGAATCACTTGTGCAAGCATTAACAGATGTCGGTGAGACTGTTAGCGATATTGACAAAATTGTCAAGGTGTTAGGATGTTTGCCACCTAAATATAATGTCTTTGTAACAGCTTGAGACTCAACGGATGAAACCAAGCAAACCTATGATAATTTGACATCTCGTTTATTAAAAGAAGAGCAACGATTACAGCTGGATGTAGAGCAGTCAACCTCAGTTCTTGCCGCGCTGCAGGTTAAAAGTGCTGACTCACTAAAGTGGAAATTTTGCCATTTTTGTAAACGGAAAGGACATCTAAAGAGGAAATGTTTTCGCAGAATTAACCAGCAAGGAAAACACCAAAAAAGAATAGTTAAAAGGAAGTGGGAGCATCGAACATTAACAAACGCTGCAGAAATGCATAAGAATCTATTCTCAGTGGGAGCTAGCGCTGCTCTTGGGCACACAGTGTCGTTCACGGAGGACGATGTGATTGTTTACAAAAATAGTGAGATTATAGCCTCAGGAGAAGTACTCCCAAATCGGTGCTACAGCATGCATTTTAGACCGATGCAAATCGAGCAGGCCAATACAGCTACAGAAGATCAAGTAATGCTATGGCATGAACGCCTTGGGCATGTGAATTTTTCAAAAACTAAGCAACTTCAGCAGGATGGAGTTATTAATATTCCTCCTTTTAAAAATGTACCTTTTTGTGAGATTTGCCAGTTTGAAAAACTACACAGGAAGCCTTTCACGACAAACCCCTCTCGATCTCAAGTGCCCGGAGAATATATTCTTTCAGATGTTTGCGGAAAAATGCCAGTCCAGTCTATTGGTGGAGCAAACTATTTTGTTGTTTTCAAGGACGATTTTTCAAGCTACAGAAAAGCCTATTTTGTGCAACACAAAAGTGGCGTTTTTGCAAAATTCTTGGAATTTAAAAATCTATTGGAAAAGCAAACCGGCAATCAACTAAAGGTATTCAAGAGCGATCAAGGTTCTGAGTACATTAATTCAAAGTTTGATTCTTACTTCAAGTCGAATGGGATTGTGCATGAGAAAAGCTCACCTTACACGCCAGAACAAAATGGCCGAATTGAACGTGACCATCGGTACACAGTTGAGGCAGCTAGGTCAATGTTACTGGGTTCTGGTCTACCGGAAAGCCTATGGGCTGAGGTTGTCAATACAGCGGTTCACATTCTAAATAGAATCCCAATAAAGTTAAACAAAAACGTCTCTCCTTACGAACTTTGGAAAAGAAAGCCACCCAAGTTGGGTTATCTTAGAAAATTTGGTGCTCTGGCGTACATACACATTCCAAGAAAATTAAGAACAAAACTTGAGACAAAATCAAAGAAACTGATTTTGATTGGTTATGAGGATGAGAGTCCAAATTATCGATTATATAATCCTACTGAAAAAACAGTTACAGTTTCGAGGGATGTTGTCTTCAATGAATCAGTTCAGGCCGATAAACCTGAATTTCTTAAATCGTATGCTGTTTTTCGTAATATTGTAGATGAAACTGAAGATATTTGTGATCCTCTTACACACGAAGCAGAGGAGGAAGCCCCTGCAAATGAAATCGCTTCAGAGAATATGGGTGAAGACGGTGCATCATCTTCAGCATTCGACACTATTGGATTAAGAAGTCGTGCCTCTATTATGAAACCTAAACGATTTGATGATTTTGATATGGGATGTGTTGCGGTTATAAACGAACCTATCACTTTTAAGGAAGCCATGTCAAGTGCTGATGCAGATTCCTGGAAGGAAGCCATGAAAGAAGAAATGGAGGCTCTGAAGACAAATGATACGTGGGCTCTTGTACCAAGACCTAAAAGTAAGACTATTATTAAGAGTAAGTGTGTTTACCGTATTAAAAAAAGTCCTAATGACGGGGTAACTCGATTCAAAGCTCGCTTGTGTGCTAAGGGTTACACCCAAGTCGAAGGGATCGACTTCAAAGAGACTTTCGCTCCAGTGGTGAGATATGATTCCGTTCGCATTCTATTATCAATAGCAGCAGTCGGGAATTTAGAGATTAGACAATTTGACATAAAAATTGCCTTCTAAATGGTACACTGGAAGAAGAGATTTACATGTCTCAACCTCCTGGATTTGAAGAAGGAAACCTAGTTTGCAAGCTTAACAGAAGTCTTTATGAGTTGAGACAATCTCCTTACTGCTGGAACAAAACTTTTGTAAAATTTCCATCAAAATTTTCTGTCAAGAAATTAGATTCAGACAAGAGTGTTTTTAAAGTCAAATTTAGAAATGAAGATCTTATCTTAGCCTTATTTGTGGATGATGGACTTTTAATGGGGAATGATCCAAAAGTTCTTGATCAGTTTATAGCTGTAATGAACAGAACGTTTGAGTGTACCATATGTGACCCAAATCAATATGTTGGTCTAGAAATCATTCGAGATAGACCAAATAAAACTATCTTTATTTATCAATAGTGCTATGTTTCGCGAATTTTAAAATTATTTAACATGGAAGACTCCAAATCTGCAAAGGTACCAGCTGAACCAAATTCTCTTCTTCAAAAACAAGAAAATAATCCAGCTGGAGAAGTACCCTATCGTCAAGCAGTTGGTATGCTAATGTTTTTGGCCATTGTCTCTAGGCCTGACATAATGTTTTCAGTGGCTCAAGTAAGCAGATTCCTGGACAATCCATCAAAGGAACACCGGACAGCTGTAAAGAAAATATCTGAAAGGTACGTCCGACTATGGTATTTGCTATTCAGGTGCAAATCTGGAGCCACAGACTTATTCTGATGCTGACTATGCTGTAGATGTTGATACCAGAAAATCCATCAGCGGGTATACTGCTATCATGGCTGGCGGAGCAGTATCATAGAGCTCGAGGCAGCAGAAATGTGTTTCAAGATCTACAGCTGAAGCTGAGTACGTGAGCCCTTCGGATGCTGCACAAGAGGCTCAGTGGCTACGAACATTTTTAAAAGAGCTAGAAGTGTTCGAGGGCCCCATTACTCTCTTTGTGGATAACAGGGCAGCCATATAAATAAGCAAAGGGACTGAACACCACAAGCGTTTGAAGCACATTGATGTCCGATACCACTACATCAGACATTGTATTGAAGAAAGTGGTCTCAAAGTAGATTACGTTCCGACAGAACTACAGGCAGCCGATTTGATGACGAAGGCGTTGGGGGCGACTAAGCTACGAGCTAATTGCAATATGCTCTCCCTGGGGCCTCGACCAACTCGACGTGCTGTGTAAATGGAAAGTGGGAGTGTTAAAAAGGGCTCTATTTTTCCTTATCGCTGGCAACCTTGTTTTGGTTATTAAAAATAAAAAATATATACCAAGTGACCATTGAACTAATTGTGAACTGTCAATTTTGTAATTCCTTTTCCGAAGTAAAAATAAAATTATTATTCAAACTTTTCATACATTGTAAATTGATTAGCCTATGGAGTTGTGTTTAAACTAACTGTTTTTCCCTGCTGCACTTCTCTCCGCAACAGTGACTTTAATCAAGAACATCCTAAAAGTGCCTCAATCGTAAGGTCTACCGTAAATGAAATAGTTTAGAAATTTGAAGAAAGTGAAAATGTAAGGGATTTACTTCGCGGAGGCCAACCAAAAATGGACTAGGAGACTAAATTGAATATTTTGCTGGAAGCTGAAGAAACTCTTCATGCTTCCACTAGACAATTAGTTTTAAATAATGATACTGATCATTCGATGGTAGTTAAATTACTTAAACACAAGAAATGCCATCCGTAAAGGTGCACTTAATACAGGAATTAAATGAAGATGATTCAGATCGTCGATTGCAGTTTTATGAAGACTTAATGTTACGCGCCTCCTCATTTTGGGGCAAAAGCTCGTCTGTTTCTAGATCTTACATGGCCTGGTAGATGAATAGGACGACAATGACCTGTTTGGATTTCTTTTTGTGGGACCACTTAAAATCAACAGTCTACATTAATAGACCTTACAAGTCAGAAGGTTTGAAACAGCGAACTGACAAAAAGTCTTTCTGCGCTCACAAATGCCTTATTAACATGTAAAATCGACGTATTCAAGGATTTGTCAAAAAACATTATATAACCAACTTCTGAATTTTGTTCCAAAGTTTATCACCCCTCTGTATAAGCTTTGATTAGGCAAAAGTATTTTATTTCATACCTTGATACTGTAACTTTTCTTCTTTAAATAAATAAATAAATAAATAATTGGCCTACCATAATGATGCCCCGATCTCATTTATTAGTCGTAATAGTTTTTGTAAATGCTTTTAAAAAGATTTACGGAAGTATGATAATTAAAATAAGTTTTAACAACTCATAACGTTAGTGGAAATTCTTGCATTGACAAAAGTAAATTTTAAAAGTTTCTTACCACTATCATAAAAGACGAGGAATCACAAAAACAAATCACAAAGAAGCAAACAACTCCATTTTTAATTAAATTTTATTGGGATCTGTAGTCGTTGACATTATTATCATTATTATATCAAATTAAAGTACATGCTTTGAGATCTGCTTTATGATCCGATTCGCCCCAAACAATGCTTTTTAAAATATATTTGTTTTTTCAATACCATCACAATACTATCGCTTAAATAACTTATCACGTTGATAAAACATACAACGTACTGTAATAATCATAAAAAATCAATTAATGTTTAATACACTTTTTTTTGTTGAAAAATCGCTAACTGATGAGCGTGTTCTTATATGAACCTAAAGATTTTGTCCGGAACTCGCGACTTTTTTACTTCCGACGCGACACCTGTAACACTACACACGACGCATTATGACAAAGACGGTTTGTGTTTGGTGCAGGAGAAGACACTGAAGTATCTGGCACAATAAAATGTCACATATAAGATTTTGAAAAATGCAATAGGTAAAAAGCTAAATTTGATCTGATTCGCCTCGGTCTGCTCTACTTTCGCTTAATACTATAACTTTGCAGTTGAACTAAAGAAAATTCGTTGATTGGAGCAAAAAAGTAAATAGACGTCTTTTTGTAAGATATTTTACGTAATTTGGTTAGATTTCAAAAACTCAATTAGAGAACAACTGAGAAAAGGGTTAAACTTTAATTGCCGTTGTTCAGATGACTGTAAAATAAACCAGAAAGACTGTAAAATAAACCAGAGAGACTGTAAAGACCTTGTTCCTTGACTCATAAACCTTAGCAGTTCGATAATTCTAGGAAGGATGATTGATATCCCGTTTGGTAATATTCTGTTGCGCTTAGGAAAATAGTGCAACTTAGCAGCTGAAAAATTAAGAATCAATACGGGTGACTACCTTTTTTTGTAGAAAATTCTAAGCTCTACAAAGTAGTCTATATGGGGTTTTTCGTATCTCACTTAGTTGCCGAGATATTCGTCCATTAAGTTCACAACGTGCGCCCTTTTTTCATTTTCCCTGATTGCTCAGCGTTGAGTGATAAAAGCCTAATCTCTTATAAAGAATCATCAAGTCTATCAAAATTCAGCGGTTTCGTCCATTTCAAAATTAGTTCCCTGCTGAGGTGCAATATAATCTCACTACGCTTCTAACTGTAAGCTAAAATGTGGTCTGCCGTATATTTGCGATCAGCTAAAGTCTGGCACATCTTTGAATTCATATACAGGAGGATGTAAGCTATTATTTAATGTTGGTCTCGACTTTGCATTGAAAACAGAAATACGGTCACCGCTAAACCAAACAAACACTGTGTATATGGATCACGGACTTTGCTTAAATTGATCGTATGAAATACACTAAAAGAGAAGAAACACCTTGCCAAATTCGAATCTGCTATTTGCCAGAATTTCGACAAGTGGATTTATTGCTGTTTATATCATAGGTGCCTTTTGTCGGTTTTTTGAGTAGTTTCCGTCTTGATCGAATTCTGTTTATATTTTTTTAGTCATCTAATCTGCCATTAACTACATCTGATCATATTCTCGTACCTATTTAGAAACTAGTTATGTGGTCGATATTCCCAACTTCTACAAGTAATTTATGCCAACGAGAGAAAGCTAGAGTCCAAAATGTCCGTAAATTAAATTAAAAGAGAATGCTGTTTCAGCCTTTTCCTCAGATACCTACGGTAGTTGTAGTAATAGTAGCAGTTCTCAATAATGCACTTGAAGTAAGTATGATCCTTTTTAATAGTTGTATTGATTATCTATAATTAATTTCAGCAAAACAATTATAATGTGACACATGATCGTATGATTGTTCTCGATTATGACAGAAGTTATGTAATAGTTAAAGTTGAGAATTTTAAGTACAATAGAACCGTAAAAGCAGTTAATGCTAGCATACAATTATTTAAAAATTTAGGTAGTGATCTAATGGTATGTATTGTGTACTAGTTGATCTGTCAAAACTCAGTGAGGACATCTTTCAGTTTATTTCAGTTTCAAATACAACCGTCCAAGTTTATACACAATGGGTATCGATTATCCCCGCTTGTTTTTACACAAAATGTGTGTAACATTATAGAGGAAGACTATTTTAAGTGCGGTAATTTCACAAGGTGTCCCATATTAATAGTAAGATGTAATGTAATTGAGGTAAGAGTATGAATGAGAACAAAAAATTACTTATTTCAGGGTTACTACGAAATCTGTAATTTGACACCGGATGGCTTAACATTTCCCCCATTTATTCCTCCAGGAAAGTACATGATTGATATAAATGCTACTTACTATTCTAAACAAATTTGTCGAATCCAGTGGTATGGTACTGTTGGAAGCAAATTTAAATATGTTTAATAGTCTATTTTCTAACAATTAGGCGCACTTTGAAACCAGATGAAAAGCATCCAAATAGCAATTACTGAGGTATTGTACAATGATTATAGTTTTTAATTGTTTGTATACTCTGCATTTAGATGAATAAAAGATTTTGTAATTTTGTAAACAATCTGTAGTATTTCTAAGTAATTTGACGATGATAGTAAAACTATATTTGCATTTGGTATTTTCTGTTTTTGTTTATCTAATTAACAATTACCGTATCAAATGACGTCACGTGTTGATCATTACAAATTCTCATAATCAGTTTAGCATTGTTATTGTGTTTAAAAATAAATTTAATAACAATGAACACATTTGCTATTATAAGCACCGGAGGGGTTGCTTTATAAACCAAAATTAATCTAACGTTTTCCCCAAAACAAAACAAACGTTATTGCTTTTAATTAAATAATATTCAAATATCCCTTCTGCCAGACCTCATCGGTTACAGTTTGATATTTACAACAGATGTTTATTATTAGACTAAAAATAAACATAATATTAATTTAGAACCTATCAATATACAGGGCGTATCAAAAAGGCCTTACATAAAATATACAGAAATTTTCCCTTATAAATTCAAGACGTAAATCCGCTATTAAAATCTTCTTTCGACGACGTCTTGAGTTTCAGAAAACAACTGTTAAAGTTTTATACTAAAAGACAGTATTTGCCGAGAAAGTTAGTACTCCCCGGTAAACACAGGGGTGACATTAATGTAACAGGTACATACCAACGAAAGAACGAGCACTACATCTCTCGATTACATCTTATCGATGTAGCTGGTAAGTTAATACTATGACATCGCAAAGGAGTACTCAAGTTAAATCGCCAGCGCGTAATTTCAATCACATCAGGTAGATATTAGGTATAAAGTGTAACTGGGACGTCAAGACTACGACATCGCAAAGGATTACTCAAACTACGTCGGCAGCGCGTAATTTCGAATACATCAGGTAGACGACAATGCTATGACATTGCAAAGGCATAATTGCAATCACATCTGGTAGATGTAGGGTAGGGTATATATATATATATATATATATATATATATATATATATATATATATGATAAATGTTAATGACGTAACAATAATGCTTGTTTTACATACACTTGATTTATAGAAGATCTTATCTATTTGGAACACTGGTCGCCCAACTGGCGTTACGTTTTCAAATCTTTATGCGCTAATTATTGGTAAATGTCTGAAATAATTATATTTTTATATTCTACATCCAATTTTTTCATAATGACGTTTCTTATAAGGTTACAATTTCATAAGAAAATTATACTGACATCTGTCAAAATTTATTGTACAATATAATCTCAGACATGCCTAAAATTCCACAGCAACCGCGATCCAGACTTTTTAAAGTTCTTTTCTTCAAGAATACTCATTTACAAAAATACTAATCTAAAGTCATTTTTAATTTTTGCAATTAAATCTCTTATGCTTTTTCCTACATGTTTAAGGCATAAAATAATATAGATGATATTAAAATAGTGTTGAAGTCTAACATAAATTAAGTCTTAAAATATACAGTGATAAACAAAATTAACATAAAAATAACTTCTTATTTCCATAATTTTTTGGGCAATTTCGATCTTTAAAATTTTACTTGATTTTGCTGTCTGGACAAAAACCACAGTAATATTTATGTAACTATAGTATTTTCTATATAAAAATCACACAGTAAAGTGGATCTTTTACAGATTGTGCCCCGCACAAAAGCGCCTGACCAGGTAGGGACCATTCCAAGATGATAAATAATAATAAATTTTTATACAATGCACTTATTCTGAAGTGAAACTCTACTACATATATTGTACGACTTATAAACAAGCAGTAAAGAGGTAAAAATCAATATTTCTTTATTTAAAGGCAGGTATGAAAAAAATAATAGTGAATAATATCCCGTTATTTTAAAGTTTGCCTGATTCACCTGTCAATGTGAAAGGGGTTTCAAACAAAATTTATGACTTCCTTCTTAGGCGTTTCTAGGAAAATTTTGTGTTTACTTTACAAATGAGAAAGAGAGGGGCATGGTCCTTTCTAAGAATGTAATAAAAGTATTTAGCTCGTTTGCATCTAAACAGTAAATTCTTCAAAGAACACTACTGATTTGGTTCCCCTGCTTTCGTTCGGTTCGAGTAAATTCATTCCACAGTGTTCTGCAGTTTTTGTGCAAATTTGTCTGGTTTAGTATCGTTTAAATTTTTAAGTTTAAATTAGTAATATGTAGTATTTGTACTGATTCTTGTATTTTTAAGGATAACAATTTACTGTAAGCGAAATGTCTAAAAGATTAAAGTAAAAACCTTTTAGTACTTTATCAACTAGACAAAAGTACCGCAGATTAGAGCAGTACAAAAATATTATAAAAGCGAAACATAA
>VTPC01001197.1:163724-234852 GCA_011009095.1 Ignelater luminosus
ATATATATATATATATATATATATATATATATATATATATATATATATGATAAATGTTAATGACGTAACAATAATGCTTGTTTTACATACACTTGATTTATAGAAGATCTTATCTATTTGGAACACTGGTCGCCCAACTGGCGTTACGTTTTCAAATCTTTATGCGCTAATTATTGGTAAATGTCTGAAATAATTATATTTTTATATTCTACATCCAATTTTTTCATAATGACGTTTCTTATAAGGTTACAATTTCATAAGAAAATTATACTGACATCTGTCAAAATTTATTGTACAATATAATCTCAGACATGCCTAAAATTCCACAGCAACCGCGATCCAGACTTTTTAAAGTTCTTTTCTTCAAGAATACTCATTTACAAAAATACTAATCTAAAGTCATTTTTAATTTTTGCAATTAAATCTCTTATGCTTTTTCCTACATGTTTAAGGCATAAAATAATATAGATGATATTAAAATAGTGTTGAAGTCTAACATAAATTAAGTCTTAAAATATACAGTGATAAACAAAATTAACATAAAAATAACTTCTTATTTCCATAATTTTTTGGGCAATTTCGATCTTTAAAATTTTACTTGATTTTGCTGTCTGGACAAAAACCACAGTAATATTTATGTAACTATAGTATTTTCTATATAAAAATCACACAGTAAAGTGGATCTTTTACAGATTGTGCCCCGCACAAAAGCGCCTGACCAGGTAGGGACCATTCCAAGATGATAAATAATAATAAATTTTTATACAATGCACTTATTCTGAAGTGAAACTCTACTACATATATTGTACGACTTATAAACAAGCAGTAAAGAGGTAAAAATCAATATTTCTTTATTTAAAGGCAGGTATGAAAAAAATAATAGTGAATAATATCCCGTTATTTTAAAGTTTGCCTGATTCACCTGTCAATGTGAAAGGGGTTTCAAACAAAATTTATGACTTCCTTCTTAGGCGTTTCTAGGAAAATTTTGTGTTTACTTTACAAATGAGAAAGAGAGGGGCATGGTCCTTTCTAAGAATGTAATAAAAGTATTTAGCTCGTTTGCATCTAAACAGTAAATTCTTCAAAGAACACTACTGATTTGGTTCCCCTGCTTTCGTTCGGTTCGAGTAAATTCATTCCACAGTGTTCTGCAGTTTTTGTGCAAATTTGTCTGGTTTAGTATCGTTTAAATTTTTAAGTTTAAATTAGTAATATGTAGTATTTGTACTGATTCTTGTATTTTTAAGGATAACAATTTACTGTAAGCGAAATGTCTAAAAGATTAAAGTAAAAACCTTTTAGTACTTTATCAACTAGACAAAAGTACCGCAGATTAGAGCAGTACAAAAATATTATAAAAGCGAAACATAAATTACAATTATTCAATAATAAAAATGAGAACCATAATAAAACCTTTGACAAAATTGAAAATAATACTACTATGAAAGAAATAATAGCATCAATGACAATAATAGCAACACAAGTAGTTTTAGCGACACTAAAATTTTAAATTCTGATACTACGATTAATCAATCAATCAAAGATCAGAGGTAGAGCAAATGCTGCCGATAAATACAAAAGAAAGTTTTGGAGAATTAGAAAATTAAATAAAGAACATGCGGATTTGTTTGTTACACATAATTATTTTTGTTCATTCGTTTTCTTTTTTTTTCTAAAAACTTTTTTTATGTAAGATCGGTGGAGTTGGCTATAAGGGCAAGATCTCCAGAATTTAAAAAAATGTTCTGACCAACGAATTTGCTGTTATTGGTGGTTATTCGTGATTGCGTCAACGTGGGAATCCCCGAATGGAACCAAGACGATGAATATCGGACAAAGGTATTCTTTTATCGTAATATTTATAGTTCGCATATATAAATTGTTTTGTTTTTCAGAAATTGAACAATGTTGTTCCGGGGGACTACGCCATGCTGCACGGAGATTAAAAAGGGACGAGAAGACAAAAACGAATTAATGTGTTTTGGAATTGTTTTGTATTTTTTCTTTTTTAAAAAATTTAATAAAACTTTTATTCCAAGTATTACTTTTAATGCATTTTCCTTCAAAAATAAAGTACTGTATAATATCATTCAAATTAGTTATATTACTAGGCTATTCGTTTTTCAATGTATGTCCTTGATCTTTTCTTAACTTTAATTCTAAACTTTTCCTTTTGTTTAAAAACGGAATGGCAGTATTTCTAAACTACAGGTCTATTTGATAACAAATTTGAATGAATTAAGAGATTTTGAAATTTTTGCACCACCTTGATGAAGGCCTAGCTTTCCACCTCTTTATAAATTTATCGGTCAGATAACTTGAGACTTTTCTTACTTGGACAAGGTCAATATATTGTATTAATTTTAGATTAATTTATTTTGGTCTTCCTGCAACCTCTATAGACTAGAATAAATTGGTCGGAAGCTTGGAAAAATGTTTTGGGTTACGTGGACGATAAATTTACAAAGAGGTAGAAAGACCAGACTTTAATTAATTAATGGGGCATACTCTTTGTTACATGTTAACAATGTTACAATGTAGACGTAACGAATACGTAATTTAGCATATTACATAGTCTTTTAAAATTAAACGAAACAGGTACATCAAAACGTAGACATTAGAGCGATGTATTGACGTTAAATTATGACGATGTACCAACAAGCATATACCTAGTCTGAAGCACGATGGATGTCGTCGGCATGTAACAATCAATACGTAATCGCGATGTACTGCAACTCGTACTGTGTTTCTGACATTACGCGTTATACATAACGCACATGTGCGCAGTGTGCTATGTAACATTAAACAAGTTCGTACATAGATAAACTCGCACTGATCTACGATATAATTGTGTTTGCTAGGTCAAAGCATTGCACTTTTCAAATGTGATTTATTTCTTAACAAAAAACTAAAAAGTTTTATTACTGTTTACTAAAAATGTGAAAAAGCTGCATTTTTTCAAATCCTTAATTTTCGTAATCTGCAACTCTATAGAACTAATAAGTGACAAACTGATAATATTGCGCTTATGCGCTGTATAAGTGTGCTGTACTTATTCAAGTTTCAGTAAAAAAAAACAAACTAATGTCATTTATTTGTCAGTATTATAAAAATTACGTTTATTTGATAATAGTTATACATCTAAGAAAATGTAAAGTGAAGCTTCAAAAAAGACACTTTTACATTCGAGGTATATACAATATTTTTTGCACGACCGCATTTTAAAGAAAATAATAGTGACTGAATGCTGAAAGTCTTTTGCTGGACAATGTTCCGTTGGGAATTCTTAAAAATATGTGGTTCCAGAATGATGGTTCACCCGCTCATTATGGTGTAGCAGTTCTTGAATATTTAAATACAGATGGACCAGTGCCATGACTCCTCGACTTTAGCGGTCTAGGTTACTTTCTAAAGGGATACCTTAAGGAAATTGTTACCAAATACCAGTACTAAATGCGAATACCATTACCAAAGAAATGATACAACGGGCGGTTAACCAATCATCATAATCAGAGTTATAAAGTGTGTTGAAATTAGAGGAAGCCATTTTGAACATATGCTTTTGTTGTATAGTTGGCAACAGCCAGTTACTTTTATACTTAGAAGATAATAGAGGACAGGAACTGGTCAGTGACCAAGATACCACAAATCGCTCTAAACAAATCACAAGATCTGGGCGCATAGTAAAAACGCCTACATATTTAAAGATTATTATTAAATCTATGTGTGAAAAGGGGGGATGTTGTATAGTTGGCAACAACCAGTTACTTTTATATACATAATTATATATTTAGGTTGGTAAGAGTTAGTTAGTTACCACTATGATAACAAGGATGAGGTGTCATAAAAATGTATGAACTTGCATGTTAATAAATGTTTGTAGTAAAACTCGATGTTTATTGTTATTTGTAAGATACAACAGCTCTAGTGCTGTTGGTTTTTTAAAGTATTTGTGATGCAAACTTTATAAATTTCATTAAAACATGTTTTTCTACTTCTTAGTTTACTAGTATTTTGTTATTAACTAGTTCTAAAGTATCTTATTAATTCTTTTGTAAACTAAGTTTTACACTAAGTTATTCTAAATAAATCTTTTATATTTTAATCATTGAAATTAGGCCTTTTTGGGACTGGAAAATAGAAAGTTGGTGTTTGCAAATGAGCGAGTTGAAAGTAAATCTGCTGCTCTTAAGCTTAAAGTAAAATTTGCTGTTAGGGTATGGAAATAAACAAGTTGCATGGAAAATTTACAATATTATTCAAATACTATTATTTATTCTAATGATAAGTCAATCTATTTTTAGGTAAATTAACTAATTATTATGAACAATATTGAAATTTATTCTAGAATTGCTACAATTTTGAAATTGCATATCAGATCCCACTTTACAAGCTTCTGTAGTTGTTATGAGGCTTTTCTTCAACTGTGAGACTATAACTTTGTTCCCTATTGATTTCTCTGTATAACCCTCAGCAACCGCATTCGACCTCTAACCGCAGTACCTTTTTAAACTGCTAATATTCGCAGCAGCATCTGCCCGGAGTGTAGCTGAGGACTTCCGGAAGCAACATCCAGTGTAAGAACCGGGATCGGATAAATTCAAGAATTCAGCAATACCTCTCGACATCTTTTCAAATATATTCATCCCTACGACTTGTGTCATGCATTTTCCATTTATGTGTCTTAAAAACAAACGACGCGTCGTTGTTGCATGTGATGGAAGAAGAACCACGTATTCGCGGAAGATACTTTAATAGGTACGCTGAATTCCAGTCTTAGTTTGGGGAATTTTTACAATGATAATTGTCCCAATGTCTTCTATATCGTCGATTATCTTTTGTGTCAGCTCGTCACGTCTATGCAAGCTACAAAGACACCAAATATTAAAGCAACCTAGAAATTCCACCATGATTAATAATTTAATAACATAACATTGCATAAAATACTCTCAACCTCAAGTAACGTTCATCTGGAGCATCTAACAAGAATCTGTTAATCTCTTCTGTTTTCAAAATCTTAAATGTTTTTGCCCTGCAGCCGACAGATGCTGTTTTCAGAAATTCAATCAATCTACTGTATTTTGTTATATCCCTATCATGTCTGGTAAATCTGGTGCTTTTAAGCATTGAATATATTGATCACATCGTTGATGATTTTTCTCGAAGAAGTATGCAAACAATACATCTTCTGATTGAAATGATCCAACTTTGTTCACAGTTCATTGTTCCACGAACAAGGAGTATTCCCTCTCATACTTGTTCTTTGATGTTTCGGGTAGTAAATCCAACATAACCTTCTTTACAGCGTCTTTAATATGTGCTGCAGTACAATCAATTCCATTTTTGTTACTACTATTCATGATTGTTATGCTGATTTTACTCTAAGGGTTTTACAAATCTTTTATACGTAAAATCTGTTAAACCTGTAGCTGATGAAATTTATGTATGTATGTATGTATTACAATTAGTCCAGTCAATCTGTCATCAAAGAGGGGGGGGCTAATTCGCATCAAATGGGGTAGTTCTGATTTTTATATATGTTTCATATGGTTGGGTTCTAATGATGAATCTAAGTCTTTGACCTCGGCTAAGTGCGGAAAATTTTAATCCTGAAGCACCGGTTTTTCGGCCAAAATGATTCTATTCTTTTTTAAATTCAACTAATTTTGTAACAACTTAAGACCAGAACGCTTGGTAGTTATCAAGATACAGTTCTTCAAAGTATGGCAATTTTACCAAACACCGCGAAATTTTCGATCATATTTCGGTTTTTGTTGCTTTTAACCTTGAAACACTGGTTTTTAGACAAAAATAATTAAGTTTGTGACAATTCAAGGCCAAAACGGTTTCTATAAGCCTAATAGCTTTCAAGTTACAGCACTTTTATTTAAGTTTTACTCTTTTTTCCACTTTATAACCATTTTGCTTTTAAGTATATCGAATTTAGTTAAGCTATCCATCAGATACTACCCAAAGCTATACCAAGAGCTATAAGCGTGTTTGTTGAGCTAAGGCACTCTCGTACCCTACTGTCGTATTTGATGAAACAACCATTACTCAAGTAGCCCAAGAAATATTTTTGCAAGTGAAGTAAACAAAATTCGTTTTATTGAAATGCTGAAGACGTTTCTGGAAAAAGCTAAAGTGCAAGTGCAACAGGCAATCGAAGATGCCGATTCGCTGATTGTGACCACTACCATTTCTATAGCTTCTCAATATGGCATAGTGACGATTGCTGACGAAGACATTGATCTGCTAGTTCTCTTAACAGGATTGGAAATGAAGAAGTATATATTCTCCAAAAAATGTGGGATTAAAAAACTCCGGATGTTCATTACTCAACAATTTCTTTAAAGTGTGCGTCATCGGTTAAACATATACTATTTATTGCGCTTTTTGGCCATGAAAGATTCCTCTCGACAATACAAAAGCAGTTAGACCTTAAGGAGAAGCGTAGTGTTTTCCTTGAATCTGACCCTATACCTGCGCAGGTAGCTGAAGTGGGTGAGAGCTTTATAGTTGCTTTAAATGGGGACAATTTAAACCAAAACCCCAGCGATCTACGCTATCAGCTGTTTGCAAGAGCTGCAGCAAAAACAAATTTCAACTTTGCGAAATTACTGCCAACTCGAGATGCTGCAAGACTTACCCTGCGGTGCTATCACCAGGTAAAGATAAACTTTCTTCCTTTTTCTAGCTTCTAATTAATGTTTAAGATGGTTTTTTTTTAAATGAAAAAGTGGTTAAGAATTGAGAGACAGAGTGTACTTAAAAACCCTGAATGGAGTTTACTTTGAAATTTGGAGTTTCCATTGAATGTTATATGCGACCCGATTTCTTGCCTCAATACTTTAAAAAACCTGCCACTGTTGCCATGTTGAAAAGAATACTGTAAGAGATAAGAAATCTTTGATAACAAGTCTCTGTACTATACAGGGTGTCTGAAAAGTATGGAGTATCCTATATATCCCAGTAAATATGCATTTCATGTAATAATATTTTTTACAAAATTAGTTTTACCTTACGGGACAATACCAAATAATTATTTTTTTTAAATCAAAAGCGCAACAACGCTTCAATCCTTCTTAACGGAAAGGTATCCCTTTGTTGTGCTCATTTGATAGAGAATGTTTTTCTTCAGTGATGTAAAACTGATAAACTTTCCCCTATCGATGGGTAGGCAAAAGAGGTAAGCTAATTTGAACTGTAAAGAGTAGAATATTCAATTCGTAACAGATTATTATTGAAATAAATTCTCAAACACTTTTTTGAGTTTTAATCAGAACTTTACTTATGCAAGTGTATCAAGGTCTTACCTTATTGAAAAAAATTCTCTATCAAATGAGTACAATAAAGGAATACCTTCTAATTAAATATCATTGAAGTGTTATTTGTTGTGCTTTTGCTTTTTTAAAAAACAGGACACGAACTAGAGCTCTGATTTTCTTCAGAAAGAAGAATGCCATTGTTTCATTTAAAGTTTTGTGGAATATTAGATTATAAAATGCAATAATAACTATTTTCTCTCTAAACGCCAGAAAAATATGACATTTCGTGACTTGATGCACAAAGTTAAAGATTTGCTACTAAATGTCAATTGAAATGTTTGGTCAGTTTAAGTTTTAATTTTTAATTAATTTTGTAGGGTCGAAGAAAAAATAGTTGTGTCACATTGAGTGGAATGTCGAATAGATTTCGTTTTACTCCTTGTAATATAATAAACTATCTCAACATTTGAAGAAAAGATAGTTTGTTTTATTCAGAGTAAAAGTGACTTTGTAACTCATCTGTAGTCGGAAATTGGAAATTTAATTTTGGGGTTTGTTGTTTAAAACTTGTTTTCAATAATTCAAGTTTTTTTATGTGGGACTCTAGGCACTTAGGATTTATTATAACAAAAAAGTTGCACAGAAATTGAATAACTGGAAATTTGTACAGCATAGAAAAGCTAAAAGTAATGTAGATAATATTAACGAAGAAATTGTTGTAAAAAAAAGTATATTCAAAGACTCATTGCATTTACACAGTAGGGTAAAGATGACGAAATAGCCAAACGGTGCTCGAATAAAAAGTTTTAAGCTTGAACCTCGAAAAGAAAAAAAATAGCAATTTGCTATATAAGTAACGTTGACAGGGCTTTTACATTTCGAGAAGGCCACAAGATGATAAGGGCCTTCTATTCAGTCCAAGTATAAGGCGTCTTCAGTTTGGACAAAGATATCTAAATTGTAGACAATGTTATTGACACACGAAAACATAAATATTTCTTCTTATGGGGTAGTCAAGTCTTTATGAAGTGTAATAGTTTCAGAATATGTACAATTTTGTTTATGTTTGCATCTTTGGTATTTTTTGTTTTACTTTGTCTAGATTAGCTTAAAGTTTCAAATGCCGACACGAATCCATTGGAAATTATTTCGTCTAGACATGTAAACAATATAATTCTTTACTTACGGAAACAACAAAGTCAAATTTGTGTTAACTTTATAAGGCCTACCTCGTGTCACTCTTTTTAAAAATAAAAAAGTATAGTGTAAACTGTGCATATAGTAAGCTATTATAAGAAGTTGTAGAATAAATCACGATTAATTTAGTAATATTTTTAGAATAAAACAGTCGTTATTGCTTTTAATCAAATCATATTCGAATATCTCTTCTGTCAGACCTCATAAGTTGGATTTGATATTTGCAATAGACGTTATTTGTGAGATTCAAACTAAAATGTATTAATTTGGAAACCTATGCTAACATTTGCTTGTTTTGTAAGAGGAAATGACATTTAAATATGAATTTGCAATTTCTACTAAACAAACATCAGATTGAAACAAGCAAATTGAACGGAATCTTAGAGGAAGAGCAGCTTAACCGTTTATTAGCAAAATCAGGAAAAAGCATTCCGAAAAATATGGACCAAACGTTCTGATTTCCTTCAAAAAGTTTTAAGTCGGACGTCATGTTCGAGTTATGAAAGGCAATAATAATAATAATAATAATAATAAATTTAGTTACGTATATGAATATAAATTCTAAATTGAAATGCTTGCTTTTGATGTTTAAAACATGTTTGTAATAAATTAAGGTGATTTAACAATTTATACCAGTATATAAGTTTATAAAACTGCAATGTTAATTTCATCTATAAAAATATAAAATTGTTAAATACAAGAAATTGCATGAATTTTTTATTAATGAGCTACATATTAGGTTTGTCTTTATTTTATTTGTTTTTGAACCGATTAAAATAAGCATTTTCATGTGCATTACTAACGCAATATCACTTATCAGAATTTGGGTTTCACTGGAATTAACGTCAAATTAAATTGTTATTTGTATCGTGTCAAAGCAAAGGGGCGGGTGGTTCTGCGTTTGTTTGTTTTACATTAAGGGAAATTGAGCATTTTTGAGGTTATCCATAAACAAAACATCACGACAGAAACAGAATTTAAAGCAGAATTAGATCATTCAAAAGTATATTACAGGATGCTAAACAAAGTTAATATAACTTCCGCTAAAACTGGAAGCGACTTTGAGCATTCCACTTAGTTAAAACAATGACAATACCATATCATTTTTATATTTCAAATTTCAGAGCTTCCTTTCAAAGTGTAAGAAAATGGCCTACTGTTTCCACTTCCCGTTGACATCATATTATATACCGAATATTTTAGATAAAGTGAAGCAAATGGGCATCTTGTTGCCTAATTAATGCTCGTATAAATACTTGATTTTAGTTTTGTTTCTTTGCAAATACGTGGTATGCTGAGAAGTGCAATATGAGTTGCCTAACAAAAGCTCTTGCCAATACTTGATTTGGTTTTGTTTTTCTGAAAACGTAGGTACCATAGCGTGTTATGCGTGTTGCATAGTTGCGTGGCCCAGAAAACGCGCTTAATGCATAATGGGGTCTTTTGTAATTTATAAGTTTATTAATTTGTTTGAAATCATAAATAAATCAAGCGAGGCTTGTTTGGTTACTGGATCTTCATAAATTATTGTTTGTATGTTCGTCCTAAGTTGCCAAATTTAAAGTTCTTAAATTGCTTTCTCGAGAAGCAACTACGCACCTAGAAACTTTCTTGAATAAACATTTTCGTCTCGGTTTTACACAGGGAATATGGCTACATGAAGCTGTTCCACCAATTGTTGAACACCCTAAATATGTTGTACACTCATGGTCAGTAGTAATGTCACTCGCTTTTGTACGCGTAGGCAACACATCGAACTGTCTGCTGTATGCTACGACATGCGTCTCTAAACATGATTAACTCGTTTCTCAGTTCGACTTTAATATTAAATGGAATTTTATTTTAAAATTTTTAACTTTTATATAAAAATTTATTACCTACTATATTTTTTTTCATTACATCTAGTTTAGAATAATAATCTGTCTCAATATTTAGATAAATAGTTAACAAATGTTTTTGTCTAAATTTTGTATATGTAGAAACCACAACCGAATTTAAAAGAGTCAAGAATTTCTAAGTAACTATACGTAACGCAAGAAACAAACTGAAATTAAAAATGCTACACGATTCTGTGTGTTGAATTTTATTTAATGTTTTTAAAGCGCCTCTTGGTTTAGATATCAGTCTGAAGTTTAAAATTTAAAAAATAAGAACTACTTGTATTTATTTTTTAAACATGTTTTTGTTATTTTCTCAAATCTTGGGAAAATTGTATTTCTTTCTGTTTTTTAAAATAAATATAAAAATCGTTTTAAGAAATAATATAAGAAATTTCAAACTGGTAAGTCGTTTTACTTCATTAATAAACAGTACAGCTTTTTAAAATCATGACCTAAAAATTCGACATTTCTAAAAATAAATAATTGCGACTTTTAAGAGTATAATATGTAGAATATGAGATATTGTTAAATAGTTTGGTATACTATTACGTATTATTATGCAAACGTTTAGAATAATACGAGCATAAAAATAAAATTTTCCACAGCATCATTAACGAAGACCATTGAACTTAGATCTTTCTTTGGCATACCGACCACTATTAAAAGCAGAAGGTTGGTTGTTTCCCTGAAAAGGCCTTTTGCTGAATTGCAAATATAAGGAAAGTACGGCTTAAGGACATATGAGTCATAAGCTATGCCATTGTTGCACTTATATATCTTGAACAAATTTTTATCTAAACTAAGGAAATTCCAGTTTTTGCATCTCTCTAAATAAGCACAGCGTCTGCAATATTAATGTTGGATAATGCGCTGGATCTCTTCTTTGATATACAAATTAAAAAACGACTGGCTTGAGTATAGTAAATTTATTTCTATTGACTTGGTGTGGTCACTCCGACCACCAAGACTATACTTTAATGTCTTGTAATACTGCCCTTTAAGTAATAGGTACCCCTTTACAACCATTCTAAAAATAGTACCGTTAGAATATTGATTTTACCTGAGGGCTTAAACATGAGGGTTCAAACAATTAAGATTTAAGTAAAATTTTTGATTTTTTGTCATTTGTTGTTTACCAAAGCTTGACAACATAACCAGCGTCTAAGTATTATACAGCATACAGGCTGTTTTACAAAAAACGGCGCACGGTGTAGTTTTGTTATTTTTTGTCCGATTTATACGATTTAAAAACTAAATAAAATTATTTTGAGAAATCTACAAGGCCAGCTAGATCGTTTTTTAAATAAACCAATAGTATGAACGAAAGGATAGTCAGGTGTTTTTTTTAAAAGGCAATGCATATATCTATTAAAGGTTAATATAGCTAACTACCTCTTTCTCGAACGAGTGGAAAACGAAGCTAACATTTAGAAAAGAAAAAGATATTTCCTTTCTGTTTTCACTGCTAGTGGCTAGTGTCTACTGTGCCTGTCGTAAACTCGCGAAGGCCACAGAAATGCGGGAATATTTAAAAGTCAACGCACAAGATGTATAGGTCAGAAAGTATATTAAATATTTTTTACATCTTAAAAAAATTATTATATTATATTATAAACGTAGAACAAGCGAATCGTTCCACAAAATGTGAAGTAGGTAAATTCAAAGTCGAGCTTTTAGGTTAGAATTTTGATAGCGCACGTGAATTGTGTAGTATTGACTATTTTATATCCGCTAACATTCATTATTATCTCTTTTCCTTTTTATCCTATAAGAGGCGTGTGAAACAAGAAAAACCAACAATTCTGAGCTCTACATCTTTTTGCGCTTGCGCATTAATAGAAATCCGGCGGAAAGAAAAAGATATACGTATCTTTTATCTCACAAATACGGCTTCACTCAGCGTCATTTCATTAGCTATATCAACCTTTAATAGATATACAGGGTGTCTTCAGATAAGGTTTAGAATAGGTGTAATGGATAAAAAATTTCAAGACACGAAAAAAACTTATTTATTATAAAAGTCTTTGCTTACTTCAAAAGTAACTTTTATCGAGTTAAAAATTCAATCAACTTTTATGTTTTAAAGTAATGTACACATTAAATTAATTTATTAAGCCAATTACCTAAACAAAATATGGTTGTTATGGAAATAAAAGCGATACTTCATTTTAAGTCTGTCTTATTAAAAGAAAAGGTCTACAGACAAAATTTTGAAGATGATTTGAACAGATTGAAAAATGCTATTAGAGAGGCTGTTAATGAAATTCGACCGGAAGTTACATCAAGTTTTTCTCTAGTTGAGGAAAAAGCTGGAATTGTGTCAAGAAATAGGTGGTGGGCTAATTGAGACGCAAGAGTAGATTATTTCATTTGAGATGTTGTTTAATTTGTATTTTGGTTTGTATATAAAAGTTAGTTACTGAACAGAGCCAATATACAATTTTAAATTTTTAACTTGATAAAAGTTACTTTTGAAGTAAGCAAAAACTTTTATAATGAATAAGTTGTTTTCGTATCTTGGAATTTTTTATCTATTACACCTATTCTAAATCTTATCTGGGGATACCCTGATTGATGCAATGTCATATATTTTTCAACTGTTTCTTATAGAGTCTTTTTTTCCGAATCCAAGTGTGCGTTTGAATATGTACTCACATAACAAGATTTTTACATAAAAATTATGACACGAAATATTATCTTTATTTAACTTAATTAAATAAAACAGGTCTTCCTTTGCTAGAATTTATAGGTTTTCTATCCTTCTTTTGTTTTGTTATTTGTGTTATTCTGTTACATTTATTTGTATTTCTTTATTTTAACAAAGGAAGGCCCAGAAGATTTGGTAAATTTGATGAAGCGTAACTACCTATCTAGTCGTTCTACAGACACATTTTCTACACAAAAGCTGTAGCAAATGTAATACTCTACAACTTTCAATCAAAACTTTTTCCCCTGTAATGCATGGGTAAAAAGATATTATCGAAAAACTGAAAAAAGTCCGGAATTTTTAATGATATGTTATGTATAGTTCCTTTCTACAAGAAATTAATGTGATAAATAAAGTGCGGATTTTTAAGCATAAAAAAAACAATAAAAAAGTTCTTAAAAAAGCATAAAAATTCAAGGAAAAGAGCACAAAAATTAAAAATAAGTTTAAAATATGCAGGAAAAAAAATTAAACTTCCAGGTTTTAGATCTTATTATACAAAGTATTTATCATAAAAAAACAAAAAATTAATTGTTATTAGAAACTTTGAACTCTAAAATGTTTAATTATTATGCACTTTTCTAAATTGTCCATAAGGAAATTTCTTCTTTTATCAGTTAGGGTGTCTTTGTAAAGAGAAAATAGTCTTTCAATGTCAACACTAGTAATCGGTGCATATTTAAATTTTGCAAGTAACGATGGTTAACAAGCTCTGGGAGTTGCTTTGAGAGAGAGTAATAGTATCCACAAATTTGTTGAAGTGAAATATCTGACCTTTATTTAATCTGTGGTTATACCTTACACAATTGACTGAGAAAGTGTGACGTTATTGGCCAGTGTTGTTATGGTAAGACTTTCCAAACAAACCAACAAAACCATTGAAGTTATAATAATAAAATTTCAAAGTGCCGTGAAAAGCACATTACCACCTTTTATCAACTAAAAACAAAACACAAACATGTCTTTTTAATCCATCCGCATCAAAATAAATATGTAAATTTTATAAGTTCATCATTACAAAAAAAAAACAAAAGTTCAAACATAACCTCCCTTCGTCATGTTATCCATTCAAAATAGAATACAATCACAAACAGCATTACTTACTTGATAAACGCTAACGTAAGTCAATAAATATATATTATAATCAACAGTTTAAACTATTTTCACAAAAACACTTCAAAGCCCGTATGTAAAAACTGTTGTTTGGAAAGGAAAATTTTGACCTATCTCACAGATGACGACGCTACTTGCGCAGTGAATTGTTAACTGCCTTTTGAAAATAAATGATCTTAAACCTTAATAAAAATTCAAGTAAAGAGAGATAATATTTATTTGCAAATAAAAACATAGGTGCATAGGAAAATTTAACGTTTGTGTAACAAAAACACACCATCTACATATGTAAGATAAATATAATAATTTAGGTATTTTGGGAAAAATTTAGTTGTATAATTATACACTAGCATGTTTATATAATAGTTTCTTTGTTTCGAAAATTTATAAAAATGGATTTACAGAATTTTGTGCTCTAGTTGGTATTCGACAGTCACAACGCGCGGTATCATTTCATTGTCACACGATTTCATTTCTGCTATAAAGTGATCAAAGAGTTTGTATTATAAAATCTCAATGTGAAAATAAATTATGTAATATTTTTTAAAGAACTAAGTAGTAACCAAGATTAATTTGTAAACAAAAGTGCATTACTAACAACCTGTGTTTTTATTTCAATTCTAAATAAACAATATTGCATAATAAGGGCATTTGTGAAATTTCATGGAATACGCCACAAACTGAACCAAAGAGCAATCAATGGTAAAGTGAGCGATCTTTTATTTGCTTAAATTACTATGAACGAACAGTTGACCGAGGTAGGCAATTAACATCAAGCAATCTTTGGTAATTAGGGATTCAAGTTTTGTATTCACGGCTAAAAGCATTTCTCCAACATGACCATTTTAAATTACGTATCATATCACACTTGGTACTTTTCTTAAAATTAGCATAAACAATTGCAGCAGCCGAAGTTAGTTTTAGCAGACGTAGCCAAAGCCAGTTGATTGTGATACAAAGTACCGACACCGAACAAAACAAGATCGCAAATTGAGCTCTATAACGATTTTCTTTCCGCTAGAAGCGCTGTTGATCTACGTTAAATTTGACAAGTTTAAACGTCAGTTTATAAGTTTGAGGTTATTAAAATTTAAACTTTAGAAAAATGTAATAAATAATGCATTTTCGGAAACTTAACTTGTATTTTTGATCTGATCATACAAATTACATGACAGAGTTATTTGGGTTAATGCGATTTATTCAGAAACGGTTCCGCATCCACTACGAAAACTGTTTTACAGCAATTTATAAAAAAGTAAGTGTAAAAGTGATAAGAATGAAGGCGAGGAAATAGAAAATATGCACTTGCTCATATAAACTTTGCAAAGCATGAAGAATACGCAACAACAAAGCATTAATAATTACTTTTTTCTAAAATTTAAATTTTAATAACCTCAAACTTATAAACGGACGTTTAATCTTGTCAAATTCAACGTAGATCAACAGAGCCTCTAGCGGAAAGAAAATCGGTATTGAGCTAAATTTGCGATCTTGTTCTGTTTGGTGTCGGTACTTTGTATCACAATCAACTGGCTTTGGACGTAGCTAGGAGTTTTCTGGGCACGGTATTTTCTAATCTCTATATCATGAAGGAGTTTAAGAACTGTTGTTATGTTGTTTTATGGTTTTTTTTGTTTGTTGGGAGCATTTGGCCTGAAATGATATTTATAATAAACGCAGAGCACCACTTTAATTATTTGAAGCTGCTAGATTTAATTCTAGCACACTTAGCTATGGCAGATCCTCATCTCTGTATTCGACAGGAGTTTATCAAATAAGAGCATCGGCTGGAAGAGCACATCTGAAGGCCGTCGGCTTGTTTGTTTCTGATTGTTGTGAATATTTGGCTTGTAATGTTATTAATAATAAACGCAGAGCACTAGAGATACCAAACAATTTAATTACTTAAAGCTGTCAGATTTAATTTTAGCACTCCACCTAGAAATTTGTTAGGCATCGCAGAATCTCATTTGCATATCAGGAGTTTAAGAACTGAGAGCATCGGCTGGTAAAGCACATCTCAAGGCCGTCATTTTGTTTTTTTTATGAGCACTTGGATTAAAATAATATTTATAATAAACACAGAGTGCCATGGAACAAAGTCAATTTAATTATTTAATGCTGCCAGATCTAGATTTAGCGCACTTAACTAGGAATTTCTTAGGCGTCACAGATTCTCATGTGCATATCGGGCAGGAGGTTAAGGAATGAAAGTATCGGCTGGGAGAGCACATATAAAGGCTGTCTATTTCTTTTTTCTGTTCGTTGTGAGCATTTGACCTGAAATGATATTATTAATAAACAAAGAGCGCCACGGAGAAAAACCAATTTAATAACTTGAAGCTGCCAGATTTAATTGTAGCAGACTTGGTTAGGAGTTCGTTTGGCGTCACAAATTTTCATCTGTATAATAGGTCAGGACTTCAAAAAGTAAGAACTGCTGAGAGCGTATATCTCATGGCGGTCTTGTTTCTTGTTGTGTATATTTATAATAAGCACAGAGTGCCATCTAGCTAAGAGAATGACAGGCTAAAGGCGGAAGTTTTAATTTTAACAGATTCAGCTAGGAAGTCGTTAGCCGTGGGAAATTCTGCTTCTCTCCCAGTTGATCTAGTTGAGGATTCTTTAGGCTACCGTCGTAGATAGAAGACAGTTTTTTTACAACTGGAGGCTTAGATACTTTAGGGTCATTTTTGTGTATGGTCCTTCGGCTTATTAATATCTCGCTCTCTGGTATTTCAGCAAGACTGGTCTACACAATTAGCAGGGTACCGTTAAGGGCAGAGGTGGTAGTAAGCCCGTTCTGTTCTACAATGCCCCTAAGATATTTAAGTCGAAACAATACCTAAAAATGTCAGGGAATCCTGAGATGCTCTGATGGTTTGATTTTGGAGTCTACGTAATTGTGTTTGTGCAACTTTTCTTTACATTTTTTTTTACTACTACCGCCTAATTCGATGTAAAAGTGTTTAGAAGTTATGTTTTATTTTATATGTATGTAAAGAAAATATTATTTTCTTTAATTAATTTAAATATTTTGGCGCGTCAAGCGCCATCTGGTAGTCTGTAAAACTTGTGTGTGGACTCTGGTCAAAGTATAACCTATGGAATATTACTCTATGATTTTAGCTGTCAAGAGAAAACAATTGATATTAAAATAATTTTATTGTATAAACAGCTAATTAAAAGCTTATAAAAGTTATTGTGATTTTTGGAATCGACATTGTGATTAATAACATTAAATGTCGTTTCTTTTTTTACAGGTATGTAAGGTTTTGGTAGAAAACACTTTTATTTTATGTAAATGTAAAGTTAACGCAATAAGTCTTTTCTTACAGAGAAACTCAATTGTGTTTTGATTGATTGTGTCGTCCGAATCACTATAAAAATATCTTATAAAACGACATTTCTTGTCATAAAATGGAAAAGTTGAAATTTACGTTTGAAGCAAAACCAACAACAGACGGAAAGTCAAACTATATTGGCATAACCTCGATTGTCACACAAGATGACAAGGTTTTCCTGATTCCTGAGGAGTATCAAGCAGTGTCACTTCCCAAACATATCTAAGCTTCTAAAGCTTTCCTTACAGTGAGAAATACATTGAAAAAAAGATACCAAACTAGAAATGTATGGATAAAAATGACAGATGATATATTACAAACATACTTTGATGATGATGGTAATATGATTTTTCAAGAGCAATACCTTGAAGAAAGTACCCAAGAACAAGTGGCCATTGTCAATAAGAAGGATGCGGAAGCTCCCATAGTGAAAATTTTGGAAAAATTAATTGAAGGTCAGCAAAACAAAGAAAAACAAAGTATAAAACAATTAGCCGACAGGTTTGTAATTGAAAAATTTGATGGAAAAAATATAAGTGCACACCACTGGATGGAAGTATTTGAAAAAGAGTGTGCGAGGTTTAATTTAGTAAAAAATGAAGAAAAAATTGAAATCTTCAGATTATTCTTAGAAAAATCATGCATTGACTGATATTCTTCCATGATAATCAGATTTAGTTTACAATCAAAGTGGTCAAATTGGAAATCAAACTTTTTGCAAACCTATGGTAATAAAGGTTGGACTACTAGCAAGTATGCTTCATCTTTCAAGTATCAAGCGGGATCTTTATTAGAATATGCTATTAAAAAAGAAAAACAAGTCGACGGTAAAGCCGACGGAGAACTGGAGATCGGACCGACGACGGAGCCGACCCGCCGCACACTGGTCGGACATGACGAAAAACCGGTCAAAACTAAATAACTCTCAGAATTGCTTAAATATTTTGTATATAAGGTGTTATTGGCGTCTCTGCTATCCAAGGAGTCTGCAGCGGTTAGAGCTAGAGTACAGACGTGCCATTAGCTCCTCTCCACTACAGATATCAACTACACGAATCCAGAGTTCTCTCTGCGGTTCGTGTATTGAACTGCCAGGCTACTACTGCATGTGCTCCGGCGATCTCTCGCCGGTACGTGCAGATATAAAAAAAGAATCGACAACATCAATTCACGATGCCTTTGGGTTTACCAAGCACGGAAGTGGTTTGCGACTTGCTCGCCCGTTTCGGCCCCGAAGCCGCCGACCGATACATGGACTCGTTCCCGGACTCCTACTTGGAAGTGGTGTCTATCGCGAACGAGGAAGAAGCAACCGCCGATCCTGGCGTGAGGTCGCGCATTATCCACACAGACGGGACCTCAGCCACGACCACAACGGAAGAACACGCCGCCGCCACCACCACCGACAACCAGAAGAAGATGTCGAAGAGGCAAAGGCAGCGGGCAAAAAAGAAGACGGCAAGGGAGCGCGCTTTCTTCGCTACCGCATCCCGCCCAGCAACCACCAAGGATGCACCCACCACCGCCGGCGCCGCTCCGGAAGGCGCAGACGCTGCTGCCCCCGGGCAGTCGCGCCGTACGTCGACCGACCGCGTCCCAACACCAATACCAACACCACCCGCTTCGCCTGCGCCATCATACGCAGAAGTGCTCCAGCGTCCGAGCAGCGCGATGTCTTGCGCCTCGGCTGCCTCGGAGCACAGCAGTACCGACTACGACACCGACGACGGCTTCCAAACCGTCGACGGAAGAGCTAAGAGAAGACGCCGTGCCTCCCCTCAACAAGAAGAACCGCTTCCGGCCTCGACGGTTAATCGCTTCTCCGCGCTAGGCGCGGAAAGCGACGCCGCACTGCGAGGAGGCCCTGTCGCGCGTCTCCAACGGGTACCCCCCATCGTCCTTCACTCGAAGGACAACTGGGTGGGTATTTCGAAGGAATTCGCTCGGCGCAACCTGGTTGTCAAGAAGGCCAAAAACCTTCGAGACGGCATAATGGTGGCGCCGCAGACAGAGCGCGACCTCAAGGGGATGAAGGAGGTCCTGGATCAACTACAGGCATCATATCACGCCTACCAAACCACAGATGAAAAACCACTGAAAGTCGTGCTCCGCGGGATCCCGGAGCCTATCAGCACAGACGAAGTGCAGGAGGCCCTCTCTTGTAGAGGCCTCCCTGTCACGTCTGTGTATAGAATGCGTCGCGGCCCAGAGCGCATCCCACTCCCGCTGGTCCTTGTCCTTTTGGACAAGAGTACCCCGGGAGCCAAGGATGTGTTCCAACTAAAGGACCTGCTGGGACTCAGGATAGCGGTGGAGTCACCGAAGAATAAAACCACCTGCATCAAGACGAGAGAAACGCCAGCCACCTGCGTCAACTGTGGAGGGCCGCACCCAGCGAACTACAAGGGGTGCCCTAGGCATCCCCGTGTAGCCAGCTCGCGGCCAGTTGAGGCACCTACCACCGAAGCCTCAACCCAGCATCGCACGCCAATGCGATCACCTCCGCCGCAACCAGGGCGCGCAATACCTGCAGCCCGCGAAGACACCGCACCAGCCGCAGCAGCAACGCCAACCGGCATCACAAGCTGGCTCAACCTGCTGATGCGCCTGGACATCACCAAGCTCGTCGAAGTAGCCAGGACCCTGGGTGGAAAGCTCTGCGAGGCCTCCGACCTCGCGGATATGCTGTCCGCCGCCGGCGCGTTCCTCCAAAACATCGTGGCCATAATAGGGGCCAAAGAAAAATAAGTCCACCATAGGGCCCGCTGCCTCGCGCAGCACTCAAACCCCAACACAGTTTATTAACAACAAGACGAAGGATATAGGAGACCATGTCTCGGTGATCCGTAAACCCGATAGTTCAACGTTCAACGTTCTGCTATCCAAAGTGATGTAGAAAATGGAAATTATTTTATTTATTTATTTGTTTTATCGACGAAATTTAAAAAAATTCGTATCTGAATTCGTACATTCCGTCTGTCTGTTGGTCTGTTGCCATGTTACCGTAACTTTACAGCACATGATATATATGAAAGCAATTTGAAATTTTCTCCTGATTACAGATACATAATCGGTATTTCGATATCTCGAATAGTTTTCGAGATAATCAAGATCGAAAATGGCGATTTTTCGGTATAGTCTGTCTGTTGGTCTGTTGTCATGTTGCCGTAACTTTACAAGACATGTTATATATGAAATCAACTTAGAATCTTCTCCTGATTACAGATATATAATCGGTATTCCGATATCTCAAATACTTTTCGAGATAATCGAGATCGAAAATAGCGATTTGTCGACATAGTGATATTATATATGTTATCGATTTAGTATTTAACAAGGGGCATTCACAAGGTGTACCTCACCGATCTTTTTTGAAACTTGGCCTGTCTGTCCGTCCGTCCGTCCGTTCGTCCGCATTTTTCAAATTTTGCAGTTTTGACTTCAGATTTGGATTCTACATCAAAAACTAAAAACAATGAGGTGTCTTCGTTTTTTTGGCATTCAAAATTTAAAAAATTTTCAAAAAATTTTTTTTTACTTTAGAATCGTATTTTACATCAAAAAATAAGAGAAACGTATACTTTTATCTTTTTGATATCACCTCGGGAACGTGGTCAAAATAGCCGCCAAAATTTGAAAAAAGTAACAAAACGATATTCGTTCTCGTTATGCTTTGCATTCCCAGATTTCTTATTCTAAAATTAGCTCATCGATACCAAAGTATCGGGCTTCAATTTTGACTAATAAAGTTTATTTTTGAACATTTGGTCAGTGGCGTACCTATGGGGTGGCGGGGACGGTCCGCCCCTGGCGTCATCTAGCACTTTAAAATAACTATTGTTGTTTATACTTTTACTATTTTTTCGAAAAAAAAAACAAATGCGCTCTACATTAACTACAAGTTTAAGACTCGAAAAGCATAATAAATTGAATATATACAGAATATTTGAACAATAGATAAATTTAAATGTATTTCTGCTTGTTCTTATTATCGATTACTAAAAGACCCGCAAATTTCCGCAGCTGATTTTTACTTCCTTAAAAAATATAAACTTTTTCTCATATTACAACATAAATACACATGGGACCACAGGGGATAACATTTTCAAAATATCAAGATGAATAAAGAAAACTCGAACATTGTTCAGCTAACTAAGAACATTGAATTTTTCGCTAAAATCATACTAAAAAACTGCAGTAACTATGATATTGCATCGTGCTTGAAAGACTATTTCGTGAGTACAGTAGCCAATTTTGACGCTTTTTTAATTTAGCAAGATACACACCTTCAAAGCAATGGTTACAATTTGGCTTAGTATGTATGCTGTAAAAGCACTATCTTTCAAGTATTATTTATAACACAATGTATTGTAATATGTATAAATTAATTACGAATACTAATTTTTGAATGTTTAGTTGTAAATATAAATATATTTAAATTTCATTCTGCGTAGATTATTTTTTAGAGTGTTGGCCGCTTTTGGCTGGTTTCCGACCACAGTGCGCCGGACCTCCACACTTCCTCCCTGGCCGATCAGGCCGGACATGTTGCGTGGGGTTTTGAGCGAAAGTTTACAGTCATCTACCCTATCCTTGTCCGCGTGCAACACCGTTCACCAACGAAACCACCAAATTCCATCTTGGCCGAAAAGGCTCATGCCTACAATGGCCTCTGCAGGAACAATTATTATTTGACTTTTACTTCAGATTAAAAGCAGATCCACCGATGTAAATCGAGTTTCAATTAACACTATAAGTAAATTAGTAAAAAGCTCAGGTTATTATTGTTGGCGCAAAACGTTTTTTTACTGTTCATAATATTTGCAATTAAACTCGATAATTATTATATAAACCGTAGCTTGCAAATTGTAGTAATAAATAAATATTGTTAATCATTAACTGCACTGTTATTCTGAAATGTTGTATATGTCTTAATTATTAATTTATATCCTGCATTATTATATTCAGAAAATCGATAATACAATATACTATCCAACCAATAATTATTTCAAGTATATAAATATTTATCAAATAAAATTAGTTTTATCCTGGACAGTTCTTAATCTATTGTGAACATTCTTTGCATTTACATATTTGCGTAAAATCAACTGAAAAAAAAACCTTTATAAATTTCATCTTTGTTGTATCATAACCATCAATTGTTAATTTTAAGGATAGTTGGAAAGATCGGATTGTTTTATTTGCAGCTGGCAATAAGTCTATCAATTAGATTTTCTTTTACTTTTAGAAAATGTTTTCTGTTGCAGAGGGGGTAAATGTAATGTTTATTACATCAAGAATCTAGTTATTAGTTTCCATTCAATTTAACTTGAATAAACTCTTCAATTGTAGTTTGGTGTTTCATTCATCTTACAGCACTTTTGGTAATTTTTGTTTGATTTTGTCCAGACAAACTTGAACATCTTGATGTTACGCGTCCATTACAAATGGTTTTGTTTGGAAGTATTAACAACATAACTTATAGGAACAAAGTCAGTCACTGTCTTTAAAAATAAATAGAAATTGAACATAGTTTTTGTTGAAAAGTATTTTACTAGATGTTGCTGAATAAACCACAATTAATTTAGCGATATCTTTAGAATATGACAGTCATTTTTCTTATAATTTATTAAGAAATATTCAAATATTCCTTTTGCCAAACTTCCCCAGTTAGGGTTTGATATTTATTTATTATAGAAGTTTGTTGACTAATTAAAATTAATTTAGAAACCTACTAGGTATATTGTTTGTTTTGTAAAAGGATCGTGTTTTTTAAATATTAATTTGCCATTTCTCCTAAACAAACACCAAACCTTGAGTCAGAAACATTGAAAAAGAATTTCAGGGGAGTAGCAGCTTGCGAAACGGCTGTAAGCAAAATTGAGGGGTTAGAAGGCAAGAAGTCAAAGCATCTTGAGATATTTTACTTCCAAAGGTTTTTGTCTATAGTAAATTTGAAAACGCTCAATTGCATAGATTTATAATATTTGATTATTTATTACAGTTTTTAGAAAATTTCTATTAATTTTAGAACCAAATACGATCTAGTTTTCATTTCTACATTTAACTAAGTTATCGATAAAACAGTACTTGGACCCTATGACTTCTGAGGCTGGCGTTCCTCAATTAAGAAAAAATTCAAAAAAATATAAAGCAACGGTCTGATTTTCCTGAGTCAGAACATCACTGTTCAAGTCGTAAAAGGTATAAATACAAACTGTAAATTTAATGTTTGGTTTTGATATTTAAAACTCGTTCCTAATAAATTTTTATCACCCATTTAACAATTTATATGCTTATAAATTTATAAAACTCTTTAATGTTATTTTTATTGAAGAAAAAAACGTAAAATTTCTGATTACAAGAATTTGTTTTAATGTTTTAATGGAAAACTGCAGCGGCTGCCCAAATTATTAGATACAGCCCGGTTTTGTATTTCATTCATTTCTAGAATGGATTGCAAAGCCAAGTGTTTTATAAATTATAACAGACCTTGTTTCCTGGATAAAGTTTTATTCTGTAGCTTATCATTTTCAAGTAAGGCTTACCATTTTATATACAGGGTGTCCCGCGACTCGACTGCCATAGCTTAAAGGTGTGTTCCTTGGGTAATTTCAAGTCGAAAATACCTAATACATATATGTCCGAAACTCACTAGTAAAGGAGTTATCGATGATAGCATTTTCCATACAACAAATGGTTTGGTTAATTATTATGCATTGTTATTGTTTAAAATTAATGCAGGAAGTAGGCTGGTGAATAGTTTTGTCACATTGTCATTACAATTGATTCTCGTTTGACTTTTATCTTGCATTATTTTTGCCACTTTAACGTTTATTAATAGCTACATTTTCAAATGAAGAATATGCCGACATTCATTTTATTTATGGATACTGTGACGGAAATGCAAGAGTAACAGTGAAGGGTTTGAACAATTAATGTAAATAACTTTGTGTTAAACATATTTTTTATTAATAAAACACAATTTTGTGCTAAATTCTTTTAAATTTAATATCGCCCATCCGTCATAGTATCCATAAACAAAATGAATGTCGGCATATTCATGATTTGAAAATGTAGTCATTAGCGAACGTTAAAGTGGCAAAAATAATGCAAGATAAACGTCAAACAAGAATCAATTGTAATGACAATGTGACAAAACTATTCACCAGCCTACTTCCTGCATTAATTGTAAACAATAACAATGCATAATAATTAACCAAACCATTTGTTGTATGGAAAATGCTATCGCCTATAACTTATTTACTATTGAGTTTTGGACATATATGTATTAGGTATTTTCGACTTGAAATTACACAAGGAACATACTTTTAAGCTATGGCAGTCGGGTCGCGGGACACCCTGTATAATAATTGTATTTGTAAGTATCTCAAAATTAACTTAAGCTATTGACATAGAACCTTTTGCACAAAATGTTGCTATGAAGGTCTGTCATCTTATAAAATTTTGCAATTGATACCTACCTTTCGCCAGAGGCGGAATCGAGAGCCGAGTTTTAACTACATTAAGATAAACTTCAAAAATGACGAAAACTATTTGATTTTCTAGTTACATACATACCATCTATCGCTTAAAGAAGTATGTTTATTTGTCCCCTGTCTCAACTCCGCCTTTGGCAACTGTATCAATTGTAAACATTTATAAAAAGGTAGACCCCCCTATATCGCTAAAAGTGTAACTTTGTAATGTTATTTTAAGATTCGCACTAAATCCGCCTCTGTTTTTCAATTTCGTTCGGATATTTGTTTTCTTGACGCGCAATATTTAAATTGTTTCACTAAACGAATGTTTGTTATAATGTTATTTTAAAGAATTGATAACTTTGTGGCCTCGACTTCTGGGCACCGGTAGACGTGCCTTTTGCTATTTTCCAATATCAGATTCCTGGAATCTTAGTCGCAAAAATTAAAGTCACACCGTCTCGATTGAGCCAGGTTTAAGCTGGTAAATCTACAATGGAAATTTTCCATTGTCTCATAAGAATATTTATATTTTGACCTGTTAGGGTGTGCATCTGACTTTCGAACCCCACTCCAGTAAGTACATATTGCGCCACAGGAGACGCAGAGAGAATAGGCATTACGTTGATAGCTGCGTACTCGAACCAACGTGCGGGTTAATTTTCGGCGCCACCCCTACAAATCCGAAGTGGTTGCAAACCGAATTTAATTGAAGCGATTCTCTTAGTAAAAGAGAGATCGGACTCGAGAAATTCTTTTTTTCGTCGGGTCTTTGCCGTGATATTCACGGAGGAAAGCCGGTTTGTTTACAGAAAAGCGATGCTTAGAAAGCTTTGTTATGGTGGGAAGCGTTTTTGCTTCAATTATAGTTACGGTGGTATTTCCTAGGAAATAAAATTGTAGAGGGTAGAAACGCAATAATTTTGGTCCCGTTGGTGCAACGTTAAAGGGCCTGTCGAGAACAGAAACTGCCCGCCTCGTAAAGACTTGAATTGTGTGTGTGTTTTACATCTTGGAAGCTCCGTGATCCGAATGGACTAAGTAAACTTAAAGAGCGTTTGAGACTCAAAGTGGTTTTAGTTATTTTTAAAGTTTGTGTATAAACACTTGGATTTTGTTCTTGTGCTTTTTGGTTATTGTTAACAACAGTGATTGTTCGTTGAAACCTAAGTTCCCTTGAACATTGGTGAACGTGAAATTTTGCGTCAACTACCACGTGGATTAGCTGCTGTCGTGGAAATCAGAGACCTGCATATATCACCTGGAAGGAAGATTGCCGTTATAGTAAGAAAGACCTGTTTTGTTTTGTTATTTGAGTTCTTATGATTGTTTCATTTGATAAAAGACTAGGAGAACGTGGAATTTGTGAAATATTCCATACGAAAACCTTGCTTGGGCAAGATTAGTTTCGTATTTTCTCATTAAATTATAATATTCATGATCAATATTTTTAACTAATTTGTAACAGGAACGTTCCCAGGTTATTTTAGCTAGTGTTTGTTAAATTATTTCAACATAAATAATAACTTTTGATTACTGTTTTTTTGTTATTAGATATAAAGTTTATTTGTTGCTATTTCAAAATTTTCTTTTTTGTTTATTGTAATAACTTGTTTTTTTTTACTTTTATTTTCTTATTTGTGTATCAACTTTGTTCTCCAGTAAAGATATTAATTCATACCCTTTATTGATATTCTTTTGTAGTGTTATTTTGTTATTTTTATATTCTTGTTTGTGCGTGTTTAATCCATTTCTATTATTGTTTTAATAAATGTAAGAAAGGTCGATTATTTACATTTTTGTTTTCTTTGTAAGTGGATCTCTGGTCCAGACAAGCAGCGTTAATTTCGTTATTTTGTTCGTTTGGCTATTAAAAAGCACGGTGGTGCTTAGTCTAAATTTTAATTAAAGGTCAGATACCTTTGTTCAAAAGAGAAGTAAATATCAATCTAGTATTTCTTGGATTTTTTTTTTGAAAAAGAAGGAAGTCTTCAGAGGACTTCCTTGTCAAAATTGATCAAGACAAATCACGTGTTTATACAGTTTTTTTTTTTTGTTTGTGTTGAGTCTCAATTGTGAAACGCTAAAGAGAGTTTTAATAAAGCTTCCACGAGGTAAGTTACACACAGGGTGAGGCTTCGTAAGAAGCCTATATACAGGGTGTCGGACTCACGAGTAGTCGCGTGACTGACCATCAGAACCCTTCGATCTACGACTGCTGGCGCCCTCTTTTACGACCATCTATTAGTTTAATAAGAGTTTTGGAAAACGGTGAGCTTCTCTTTGTGAGAGATTAGCCAAGATTAATTGAGAATCCACCCCATCTGCGGCATGAGCTACGGGATTTAACATCTACCATTGGTCTGGACGGGACTTGTGCATACTTTTAAGCATCTTCCCGTTACAACTTGTTTATGCTTATTTACTTATTCAAATAAGTCTGCCTGTCCTATGGTTTGCGCTTTAGAAAACATTTCTTATTTTTATTAAGTCAATTGGGTTTCTGCCTAATAGTCGGTGCCAGTACGGTCTTAGACAAGATTGTTAAAGAAACTTGTTTTGAGAGCTGATTGGACAAATTGGAAAGAATAAGGCGTTGGGTAAACCTGTCATATTAGGATCTTGGCGACACTCTAATTAATAATTAGGCAAAAAACTAAAAACGGCACAAGTTGAGATCTACTTGCTTGGAAAAAATCAAGGTTACGTTTAACACATATTCGTCAGATTCAACATAATAACAAACTGATGCATTTAGGTACAGTATTGAGGTATTAGCTATAGGTCTGAGAATTATTATTTGTATAGACGTCGAGAAAATGTGAAATGTTTGGGTTATTAATAAAAAAACCGTTATACTATGGTAACTAACAATTTTGTAAGATGCAATTATTTTAGAAGAAATGAACGCAAGATAGTAAAGTTCCAAGACGATCCAGGTCCACTTTCCTTACTTGTTAGTTGTTACGTTACGTAAATAACTATTTTAATAAAATTCATTTTCAGTCCATATCTCGACAACTCGTTAACACAGTCGAATCCTATTTCTGTTATTCAATTTATATCTTCTAGTTTTCTTTTACTACTATTAAACTTGAGGCATCCATCCCTTATATCAGCAGCTTCAAACTATATGTAATGTGGGTTGCCTATAATTGAACAAGATGTTTGAAAGAGTAGGAAATTTAGTAAAGTATTAGGTTTTGTTAATTATTAAATATTTTTATATTGAATCACATGTTTACGACATGAATGTTAAAAATAACGTTTTTATAAAAGCTGCGTTAGCCTCGTATAACAATAAAACTCAATTAAATACCGAGATGTTATGGGAAAAAGCATTCAAACATTTTATTGCTGGTTATTAATTCCAGAAATAATTCCATCTCTCTGACCTTTCCTTATTTGATATGTGATTTCCGCAAATACAATAACAATCAATAAAACCTTGAAAACTTAATGTATGCAATAAAAAATTGGTTTCGTAAATACAAATTTATTTATCAATTTATTTACGAATTAGATTAAGTATAGGATGTTTTTTTAAATAGGTATGCAGGAAATTTCAACAGTATACATCGAACAGTACAAATAGTATTAACAGAAAAGTAAAAGCGCTTGAGAACTAACAATACTGGTACCATACTGTATGATGGCCACAGAGTAGTAGGTCTTGATAGCTAAATAATAGCAATTTGAATTTTAAAAAGTTATTAAATAAAATGCTATATATATTGCCCCCATAAGCCGCCACTCTTTACTACAAATCCGCCGTCAAGGTCCTAGTAGCCGTCCATTAAGGAGGTACAGGACGTACAGTCAATTTAAAAAGTTTACTCCGCGGTAGGTATCTGTAATTAGTATGCACTATGAAGAAGATTAAACTTTTTTGCGGATTGTACTTTTAAAAATTAATATTTCAACTTGTAATTAAATGACTTTTGGCTTGTTGAAATTATTCTTTTATGTATGTAATTATCAAATCATTACAAAATGATTCATAATTACTATTAAATTTACTTGAAATAATTAATTTTTTATTATTCAATATTTTTTAAAGAATAATAAAAACTTTAACCATGTTTGTGCATGCGTCCACGGTATTATATTGGTGATTCGTAAGTGTGTCTGTTTACAAATAAAGCAGAGGTGAAATTTATTTAACAAGATTCTCGAAAGCAATAAAAAATGAACAAAGAAAAAAAACGTTATTTTTGGAAAGGTAAACGAATTATTATTTAATTTTGTTATGTCTTATAATATATAATAAAAGTTTTTTAAAAACTTTAACATTTATTTTCTGAAATAGGATCCCCTTGAATTTTGAATTTCCCTCTCAATCCGCTGTTGCGCCGTTGCCGTCAACATAACCCACATTAACTATGGCTGACTGCTTTTTAAAAATTAGTGTTTTTTAAAGTTAATTATTTTTATAAATAAGAACCTTTTGACATAATTTTTTTATGCACATCTAGTTTTTCAGAGCAGTGTCACCATTTTTTCATAGCTAACAGTATTGATATATAGGTACGCGTGGGGTCTGATATGCTGTTACAATGTTAAATTGGCTATTTTCAATATTTTTTTATAAAAGGAGGATGGTAGATAACACAGAACTAGAAATCTTCGTTATTTATTGTGCGATAATTTATTTATAAAACAATAATTTATTCGTCGGTGGACTGCTGAAGCCGGACGTATTTAGGTGCGTTTACCCTAGCTTTATGTCAACTTAATAAAAAGAAATAGGTGCCACAGTAATCAGAAAATTCAAAATTTAATTATCAGGCGAGACTACGAGTACCATGTTTTATATTAGACCAAGCGGGTCGATTTGAGTTTTGTTTTCACTAGAAGATTGCAGTTGTTATTCCATTCTATGCTTTATTTTAAAAAAAGTAATAACAAACTGCACAAAAACAATAAACCGTAAGCCAACACAAATTAATCCATTGATAAACTCTTTATCCTGAACACTGTAAGGTCTGTCATCGTTTTAAACACAATTGCAAATTTTGTATGGATTTATATATAATCTTGACATAACTAGGAAGTTTTTAATGATTCCCGGTTTAATTGTATTCTGGTTATTTCCTCCAGAGATTTAATCTGTCATTAATTTTATGTACCAGCACAGTAGTTTATTGTCAACATCAACTAACTACTTAACATAGGTTGTACAACGTATGTAGAATGTCTTTTGAAGTTGAAAATAAATAAACAAATTGAGAATTATCCCGGATTATTCCGAATACAGAATAATAATCAAATGCTTTTAAATACCAATTTTCATATGCTTGTGATAATCGCATTGATAATAACAATTTTTAATAACACGTTTGAGGTAGGAATAATCTCTTTCCATTCGTAGTTCAGTTACTTTCAGCAAAATGATTATAAGCTAACACATGATCGATTGCATTAGATTCTGGACGACAGATAATCCTACAGCTTTGGCTACTCTATACCAGTCTCTTTTGAACTGTTCAATACTCCCTGCTAGTCGAATGGTCTGCAGATTTCTTTTCATTATCGCCCAAAATCTTTCAATAGGCCTGATTTCTGGACAGTTTTGGGCATTCACCGTCTTATCGACAAATGGAACGTTCTGTTGGGGTACCATCCTAGAAGCTAAATCAGGCCAAAATAATACTTGACTCCCGTGCTTTCAAATTAGTGGCAGCAATCTTTTTTAGAGACACTCCTTGCGGTATATTTCCGCATTCAAAGTTTCTCGAGTGAAAAACAGGGTCGATTTCATGAAGCATTGACGGACTACTTGCCAGATCAATATCTTCGTTCTAAATCTTTCACTAAAATAGATTTATCTGCAGTATTTACTTTCTTTCTTTGTTTTACAGTATAGTACTGAGCTCAGGGTATAGTTTTGTAATCGAGTTTGACGTACGTTTCATGCATTAATATTTTTGCACAGAATTTGTTCACATAACTTCCGAGCTCGAGTTTCCACTGAAGATGCTTGAGTTGAACTACATGTTGGATGTTTTTGTTCTTTATAAGTCTTAAAACCATTTTTTTTCGTAGCGCGTTAAACATGCCGATCGAAGTTTGTTGGTGTTAGAATACCTATGTATCTCGTTTGTTGTTTGAATAATTTAATCTAGTGTGAGGCTAGCACATGTTCATTACGTCACAATTTTATTGTACTGTCAAGATGGCACTATGCTTGTAACTTTATTTATTTTTTGTTTTATGGTTCTGTGCAACAATTTGTTCTGTCATACAACCTGTGTTTAATAAACTACATCTTCTTATTTTTCGCATTTTATTTCAATAACAACAGGTTATTGACCCAATATAATAAGAAGTGTCAAGTTTGTTCGTCTTTATTGTAAATGTGAGTCAATAGCTTCACGCTGTGCATTGTATAGCTGTGAATAGTTTTAAGCAATCCTAAAAAAATTGTTTTCTTTGTTGCGTTCTTATTTTGAATGCTCTTCAAAATAGTATTTCAATATGAATCCTCATAAATTTAACATTGATAAATTGAATGGGGCTGGAAACTGAAGTGATTGAAAGTTTCAGATCAGAATTGTTTTGCAGTCTGCTGGCTGCGTTGATGTAGCTTTAACTGACCTATTTTATCTGACTGCGTTGTTACCTGGTGCAACTGACAAAGAACAACAGAAGTATGATAAGAAGGTGAGTGCTTTAAATAAATTAGAATGTGATGCTCAAGCTACCGTTGTTGGAAGTTTAACTTCTCAAGTTAGGCAACTTCTCAACATGTGTAAGAAGGCCAAAGATATGTGGGACAAACTTCATAATGTATTTGAGTAACGTACTGAGCAGAGGCAAGATAGGTTATTCAATGACCTTTTTGGAATAAAAGTTATAAACGAAAATAATAGCCAAACATATTGCCAAGCTAGAAAAAAAAAAACCTAATTGCTTTTTAACTCCAACCGTTCACCAGAAAAAATGTAAAATTTGGTATAACATGTAGTTTAGTTTTCCTTCACTACCTAGACCTTGAATTAAAATTTCTTGTAGTCATTAGAGAAGGTATGAAGATACCTATACCATTTTACATATTAAAAAATTCCTCCGTCACTGGCTTTTTTGCAATTTCCATATTTGTTTGGATCCCAGTTTTAAGAGGAAAGGTTATTTTGCAAGTTTTTTTTAAAAACGCACCATTTTTTAGATAAGTTCACGTTTCTGTATACATTTGTAGTAAGAAACTCAGGAAGTCAATTCCCTCTTTCCCTAATTATATTATGTAACCACATATGTAAAAATGTAACTACTTTAATGAGAAACCAGCCCGGTTCAACTAGGTCTGAGCTCCTAAAATGTAACTTTTGCTTCGAGGACCCCTTTGGATTCCGCAATCACCTAGAACATTTCAGCCTCAATGTACTTATTTCCTGATCTCCTTTGCTTTTTCGGGTGTAGTATGACATGTGGAATCTACCTAATCCTCACTTTTTTTTACAGAAATCTTAATGTAACAACCGTCTATGTGAAAGATACCAAGCTGAAAAGGTTCTCTCTCTGTGGATGTCTATAATGTAAACCATTTAACCTCTAAGCTTCATTGTAGCACGTCACTTTACTTTTGTAATGTAAAGTGGTAATTTGTCCTACATATAATAGTTTTGTCCTCCTGAAAACTCAACACGAAAGCTCAAGCAGCTATCCAAGAAGTGAACGAACGAAAAATTTTCGTGTTAAAAGTCTCGTAAAATTAACAATATTAGACGATTGCAGGTAGATGTCATAAACTGCAGTATTTAACTCTTAGGTTCCAACAACTTTGTGTAGTGGAATAACTTACAGAACAGATGTAATGATTGTCGCATGCAGGTGTTACCTTTCTTACATCTGAAGTGCCTTCAATAAGCACTTCAGAACTGTTTTTCAAGAAAGTCAAAAGTAACATCAATTTGGAACTGGACCATTTCATTGCCAGTAGTAAGGATCAGTATTTTCCCGAACACTGCGTTCGATGTTTCTCCATGACATGCTTAAAATAGACGCCATAACTATTGCCTTGAATGCTGATGACACGACTGTTTCTTTGGAAGCAGACATAACTCCGAGGTCATTTAGTTATATAGCACGATACCGAGAATATCTTGGTCTGATGCTTGCAAACTTAAAAACATCATTTGGAGCACTGCACGGCCAGAACCAGTTGAATGTTGTCTATTCTTTATTTTCTTTTAAACGGATCAGTAACACGTGTATCATTACCACTTGAGGTTACGTATCTAGGAAGCAACTCAACTACCTTTTAATCTTTTAAAACCAAATTTTATGATTGTATGATGATATACAAACAATACTACGACCACAAAATTTATTTGTAGGTTGACCTCAATCTTAAAATAATCCAATAGCAATATAACACCAATCCTACAGTTTCAGGAGGCTAACAAAATACTAAGGAATTTAGCAAATCACTCAAATCTATGATTCGAAGTTTAACAATATTGTAGTTATAAACAAACATCACACTAAAGGTATATTTAGAGATGTTAGAAAGAACTTAATTGGAATACTGAATATAACCCTTTCGTTCGTTGCTTTGTTGTGCCCTCAAATTATAAAAATCATGTTTTTCTCAACAAATAATTTAAATTCTTTGTATAATGATCAAGAAATGCGTCAATTGTGATTAAGTTTTACACTTCAATCAGGTTTGTCAGAGGTGGATAAACTTGCCCCGGGATCGAATTAGCACGTATAACAACAAAACACGTTTGCATATTTTATTTGATTAAATTTCTGCTTGAAAGTTTGTTAATAAATATTTGCCTTTATACGAGCCAGTCATGCCATGAGCACGAAGTTTGCTCTGGTCTAGAGTGAATTTAATGTAACTGAGTGAATTAATTATTGTTAACATAGTTTACCATAACTATTATTCTTGGGTAACAAAAAAACAAGATCAAGTTACTCTTGTAGTGTCTCACGCATTTCATCATTCTTTGAAGGCTATAAATTTTAAGAATATTTACTTTTACAAATAAGACATCGTGCCGTAAACATTCACAGAAAAAAGGCCTGACCTTTTGTTAGTTAATTCCATTTTATATTTTCGTAGAAAAAAGAATTTCGCTTCTGTCTAATTCCTACTGAAGAATCTACCACAGAATTTCTGCTGGAAGCTTTTAAGGCATCATTATTGTTTTTTTTACGAGAACTTACAGAACCCCGCCCTTTGTATGTACTAGAATACAAAAAGCTTGTTATTATTTAACAGGACATCAAACATTTGAGCTTCAGCCACCGTAGAAGCAAGATGTACTCAGGTCTAGCCACCATGATCATTCCCGAGTTCTTGAGTCTACCCGATAAGCAGCGACTGATCCGCATGCAAGAGCTGATCACGAACATTGGTATTGCTGGTGCCCTGAATTAGATACGCACCGAGTGCCCCACGGTCCAGTTTCCCGAAAAATGGCTCCGCCAACATCCACAAGAAGCAGAACCACTGCAAGATATGGAAGAAGAATCGGAACCACCAACGGACGAAGAAGACATCACCGCCGACACGAAGATCCAGGCGACAGAAAAGGCAGAAACAGAAGAAGAAGAAATCCGAGAGGTGGTGGGGTGGCCCCCCCTTTCCTACTTCGAGGTTGTACAACTTGATAGCGACGTGATGTCGTGCTCCCTTTCCGTTCTCAGATTTGGCGCCGACTCCAAACAGAACCGCGACGACGATTCCATGGAAGTCGCCAATCATTCCAGGAAGAGACAATGTGAAATATCCGGGGAAGAACGGCAGTCGGTCTCCATAGCTAATCACTTCTCCGCTCTAGGAGCCGAAAGCGACGCTGTATTGCACGGAGGCCCCGTCACGTGTCTCCCAAGGGTGCCACCTACAATCCTTCACGCAAAAGATCAGTGGGTTGACATCTCGCAGGAAATCTCACGGCGAGATCTAGTCGTCACTAAGGTCAAAAACCTGCGTGACGGCATCATAATCCACCCAGCGACGGTGCGAGATTTCTCCGCAGTCCAAGAGGTACTGGACGCCAAAAAGATCCCTTACCATTCATACCAATCCACGTCGGAGAAGCCACAGAAGGTCGTTCTACGAGGGGTCCCGGAGGTGATCACCGCCGTAGAAGTCTAAGAAGAACTCGCCAACAGAGGTCATCCAGTCATCTTCGCTCACCGAATGCACCGCGGCCCGGAGAGGATCATTATGTCTTCCTGGACAGGACCGCCGAGGCCGGGGAAATTTTTTGGACACACCCGCGAAAGAAGACAGCAATTGATCAATGTCATATATGCCAGTGATTCGGCCACACGCAGCAATGCTGCAAAGCGGCTCCCAGGTGCGTGAAACGAATTGGTGCTCATCTCACTGGAGATTACACGAAGACTAGACAGACGCCCGCCACTTGTGCGAATTGTGGAGGTCCGCACTCGTCGAACTACAAGGGGTGCCCTCGGTATCCCCGCGTAGCTAACGCGTCGACGGCCAACGTGTGTATCCCAGGAGAGAAGCCCATTTCATCCACAAACCAGGGCCAACCAGCTCCGCAACCCGAACTGCTAGTCGCCAACACCATCCCTGGCGAGAAAAGCGCGCCAGGTGCCCCAACCAACACCACCGACTTCGACTTCAACCACCTCTTCCGGGCGCTGAAAACTTTTGGTCAGCGGCTTCTTGAGGTCTCTGGCTTCGCGGAAATGCTGACAACCGTCGGCAGATTCATCCTTGACGTCATGGCTACCATGAGAGCCTAAAAGAAACGTACCCATCTACCATTCCAGGACCACACCACTCTACCAAACGGCGTAGTCGCGTCTCCAGCGCTACGTCCGCATTCAAGAGGTCCGGGTTATTTCCTGGCCGCCTGTTCTCACTAGGTTTTTCTTTGGTTTCCCTTAGTGGTGACCTCCTCTTGGAATAACTTTTCAAAACACCGCTTCTTCCGCTCGCCGTCGCCGCGGCTACCTCACAAACAGGACGTCGCCATACATCAACATCTCCACTGTTAACGCACACAAACCGACCAGTCTGACTCTCGCACTTCTGTCCTCGCCTAGCCGAACATGTTAAGCCAACGGTTACAAGCAACCACACTTCCGTTGCGCTCATAAGCTGTAGCAGCGTTTTTTCCACCTATCACCATTTGAATCAGGCCGAAAAGGCATAATGCCTGCAGTGGCCCCTGCTGCTACTTCGCAGCAGCAAGAATAATTTATGATCCATCTATCTCATCCACAGAACATCAATTCATTTTCATTACAGTACCTCGACAGTTGTCACAGCCCGTTTACTTTTTATGGATGGGACCATTAAGACGGTTCCCAAGATATTCCTTTTAAACTACTGATATATGCGTTTCTTTGAAAATATTTTAATTGTTTGCATATTGTAAATTCTTGTAGAAAAAAGAATATGGCGTTTGCTAGTTAAGTAATTTCTTTTATGTACAACCGTGAGATGTATCTTATAAATTGCACTCTCTGGGATAACGTAATGTTTCAGATTACCGCACGTGTGCGGTAATATTTAGATTATCACACACGTGCGATAATATTTTCAAATTTGTTTACTGTTAACACTGTTGCTAAGTGCGTTGCTATCATTTTGAACAATGAGATTCAGCTGTTACTTTGAATTAATATTCACAAAATCTTGATCGAAAGTAGTTAGTCCATGATTGAGAGCAGCAAAAATGGTTTCATTTGCAAAAAATTCAACGGTTCTAAATAAAATCTTGCACACAATTCATGGCATACATTATTATCGCACTCACATGGTTACGCAAAACTCGGGCTAATGCCCTCGTTTGTGAAATTTCCATGTTCGTGCTATAATAATGTGTGTATCCCACTTATTGCGTAAATAACTATTAAACTACCTGCAATACTTCTTCGAACATATATGGCAAAGGTAAAGATTTTTGCTCTTGTCTAATTCCCCTTAAAATCTCTGCTGAAAATTTTTAGGTCATTACTATTATCTTTATCTATGAAATCCTACAGAAGCTCGCCTTTTGTATGTACTAGTAATATAAAAAGCTTGTCATTATTTTACAGAAGATCAGTTTAGTTTCTTTACGGATACTCTACAGTTGTCACAGCTTGTTTACTTTTGTTAATAAAGTGTTAATAAATAACTTTAATTATTTTATCCTTTTATTTATTATTATAAACATCGTTACCTAACATTAGTCTCCTTAACACTGTTAAATGAACGCAGTTAAATCTCGTTTATTGTTTTTCATGACATTAAACGTATCTGCGAATTTAAAGTTCTAAAATATGCCCGCTGAAAAAAACGTGATAATAAAAAGATGTTGCTAATTTGTTATAAATTCTAGAAGCTTTTCTACCAAACTACTTGTGTACAGTCTAGCAAAACTCATTAAAAACTATATTTCGTTAGAAAATGAATGAACTCAAAACTTATTTGAATTAAGGGATTATGTGAAAACTGAAAAAGAACAGATGGTCTGAATGTAAAACCGGCGTTTTGAAGCGATATGGCGCAAAAACCTGGGAGTGACTTGTTAATTACATTTGAGACCTATAGACTCGATTTCCTTATGTTAAAGCATAAAGTTAGTAAAAATATTTAAACTACAGCAACAAACTTGAACCTTATTTCTAGTCAATCCTTAAATAGTACTTTACTTAATTAACGGCGTGGCCATAAGATTATTTCGGTCTTTACTTTTTGTGTTCCAGTAAGACTTTCTTTATGAAGGTAAATATCTTTCGTATAATATTCTTTTAACTTTAACATTTTCTTTGCTTTTTTCACAATAAATATCAAAATCGAATTTCTAGACTATTCTATTTTAAGAAAAAGTAGATATAGTTTGATGTAATAAAAAAAAGGTTTTGGAAAACGAAACTTTTATTCTCCTTAATAACAGAAACCGATTTTTTTAATCTCGAAATACTACCCAATACAATTATTTTTCATCTCCATTAGTTGATGAACGTCTGTTAACGAAAAGTTCAATCTTCACTTTCCTTTCACGTATTCGCGAACACAATAACTGAATTGCCGATACTTCAATACCAAACGATTTGATATACTATTGTGTTCCGAATTTAGTCACACGCTTGGTCACACATAAAAATATCTCGGGATAAAAAAAAAGTTGGTTTTACCTTCTGTCCTCTCGTGGCAATATCTCTCAGCCTAACTCTCCCGGAGGAAGTAAGGGGCTGCGAACTTGAGGCGTTTGTTTTCCCGTGGCTACGGTAACGACGGTTGTTGTAGTCCCTTCGGAACAGGTTGATTCTCGTTTTCGGTATATATTACCGCCTTGATTATATAGCCTTTTAAAATTAAAAATACATGAAATTAGGTGATTTCTTAGGCATCTAAATAAATAAGACTTACCGCAAACTTTCTCCTCTCGAACGGCTAGATCTCGGTGACCAATCTCTGCTGCTACTAAATCTTTGTCTCTGAGAACCTATGGACCGCCGTGTATGCCAGCTATTGAAACGATGTCTTACTGTGTTTTTCACTTCTGTATTGAGGAAGCAATAAAACAGGGCGACTGTAAAACCCTGCGAAAGAAATACACGTTAACGAGATTTGAAACAGGTACATCTTGTGTAAGTGGAATGGGAATACTAAACTTTGCATATTCTAAGCAAACTTCCCAAGACAGATTTTAGTGTGAAAATAATATTAAATCCTGAAGTGATATACACACCTGAGTAGATAACAAAATGGCCCTAGCATTATCATAGATGCTTTTAGAAATCCCATGTGTGGGACCTACGATGACTAGAATGTAAGTGACTCCCAGTAGTGGTATGAGGACAAGCAGAGCTTTCGCGGCTTTCCGATACTGCTGAGTTTCAGCGCTGTTAGCGCTACGCAACTTCGTAATCAGGACCTGGAAAATTATGATATACACAGGCAATTGCATTTAGTTCGGGCGAGTTCGCTCGGCAGGATGCTACTCCAATTTTAATTATGAAGCCTTCAGGCCATCGGTAATCAAATTTCACTATGATTTCATTACAAAATTTTATAAAGCTCGTACAATTTTGTTTCTTATTATGTCTTCAAATCCTAAAGAAGCTTTACGAGTTAATGTATGCAAATTTCCGTCTGAAATCCTAACATTGTTATAATTTACCTTCTCGACAAATATTGAAACTTAAATTAATATTCCAGCAGGGGAGTTCGGCTTATGTGTGCGTGTGTCTCTCTAGATATTTCTTAATAATAAACATCATTCAAGTTTAACTGTACTACCTTAACTTACATATTTTATTAAGGTTCCCCCTTTCTATTCAGATAATTTCAACCAACTTGTAGCTAACAGATTTTAGTTAAACACAACGCGTTATGTCAACTCTTTCGTTAAATACGAGAGATAAACATTGTTCTACTTAATTATTCGCCGTAATTCATTTCAGTAACTTTCAAGAGCAAAACAGGTAATTTAAGAGACAAAGCTAAAAAAATAGTTACTATAATGCTCCAGCAAAAAGTTGTTATTCCTTATATTAATTTTCTCTTGGAAATGAGAAATAAAGTGATTTTAGGCGTTGCTTTTACATTTCTCTAGAATATAGCAGTTAGGAAATTATTTTTTTTATTGCAGATAAAAAAAGAAAAAAATTAGCTGTTGAAATTACACCAACACAATATGCTAATATTTATTACGGTTATTACTTCTAAAGCTGTCTTTCCATGCCACGTACTAACTAATTTAGTGAGCTGTCTTCAAGCTTCAACTCATTTCCTGCCACACCTACCACGTCACGTCATAATGCACATTATCCTTTTCCATTTTACTAAAATCGAGTAAGTAAATCGACTGGTTGAATTTTCCTGTATTAGTCTGAATTGATCTAGATTCTCTTTCTCTCTCTGTTTATCATTCCAATCTAAAGCTATCATTGTGCTTGTCACATCTCTTCAGTTATTATCCAAATGGTCACGGCTACAGAGAGTATCTTAGCTCATGTCCTTCTAACTTGTCTATTTGTAACAATCTGTTGCCTAAATTATACCAAAGTCTGTCAACTTGTTAGCAAGTTAAAGAAAAAACTGCATGCTCATTACCATTGCATGTTCCTTATGATTGTTCAGATCCATTTATTTTTTTCTTTATAAGATCCGATATTTCCATTTGCTTCTTCAGGTTTTCTGTTTCTAAATAAACTAATTCAAATGTTCTCAACATTCATCAAGCAGGAAAACTACTTATGGCCAATTGCATCGACAATTTGATTGCCATCAAAATTGATTATTAATCAAAAGCCCATAAGTAAAGTATGGTGTTTTGATCTAGAGTACAGTCAGTTTGGATAGTAATTAAATCGTTGCATAATCGACCCTAAACATATAAATAATGGCAGCGGTCGTAACATCCGACTTCATTCTTTCAAATCTGTTAAACTACCCGCTTTGGAAACAAATTATTATTAGAAAGTTTCAAATCTCGTAGAACACAAGCTTACAGAATACCTAAATCACAAACTAACTGAACCTAGCCTTTACCGACAAAAAAAGGTAAACTATAGCAAACATTTTCCTTCAAACTAGTGTTTCTCAAATTAAGCTGAAAAGCAAAAGAAAAAGAGATGTGTTTGGCTTTTTAAATAAAAAGTACATAGAATTTACTAAAATGATACTATTCGTTGCTAAAATACTACTAGAAGGCGAAAGCAGCTAAAAAGTAGAAAGTATATTGTTGGTCACCTCTGGAGTTTACTGTTGAATGCTTAAGAATCTTTTTGCGTCTGCATCAGAACGAAATTGATTTTATAATCACTGACAAAAAACATATAATCAAGGACGGTACCGTACTGAATAAATTTGGAGCAGCAAGTAATCACCAAATGGTTAGAGCTACAGTGGAAATACGAGCAAGCGAGGAAAGGTACAGAATGTTAAGGAAAGAAACATCAAAAATCTGGACACATCTAAGAAATGAAACGCCATTTGAACAGTACATCATCAAAAGCTTACTATAACAATTAACGATAAACGACACAAATAAACTAAACCAGGTAACAGTAAATACAATATCAGAGTCTCGGAAAAAAATTCTGCCCCAAAGAAAAGAAAGAAGAAAAGATCAGTCAAGAAACAAGCTAAAATGAAAGAACGTAGACTACTAAAAAAGTCTTAACACTGACCAACAGCAGATTAACGCACTAAGTAAGGACACCTCAAAATCTATTAGAAAAATATTAAGAAACTAAAAAAAAAATTATGGATATCATAAAAGAGAACAAGGGTATGCAAGCTATGAAAAGAGGAACTGAAAATTACAAGAAAAACATTTTTCAACTAAGAGACAAGGCAATAGGCAACATCATCTTAGATAGAGAAGGTCTAATACACATAGCAGAAGAGTTCTACGAGCCAAATTGTTCTAAATCAGACTGAACAGCCTCTAAAGAGAGTCATAAACGTGGGGTCCTAGAAAATTCCAGAGGATGAACTTTACTATGTCCTAAAAAGTTTGAAAAACAGTAAAGTCCTGAGAAGGACGGCATCGCTATAAAAGCTATAAAACTAGCAGGGCAAATTTTAATTAAAAAAACCCAAGTCTGTTCAACCTGTGTCTACACAGCAGAGATATTTCCATTAAATGGAGGAACTCCATAGCGGTCCTTCTCTACAGAAAAGGAGATGCTACAAATCTAGAGAACCACAAATTAATTAGTCTGCTGAACGATCTATACAAATTCTATATCCGCATATTGACAGACAGATTAGAAACAAAACTCGATTTTTATCAGTCGAAAGAGCAGGCAGAGTTTCGCACTGGTTACAGAACCAACGACCATCTACAGTGCCCTAAAACCTTAATCGAGAAATCCAATGTAATAGGTCTCTAAGTCTCACTTTTATTGATTTCCATAAGACATTCGACACAGCAAGATTAAGCGCACTTAAAAGCAGTAGAGAAAAGCAGAATCAATTACACATCCTCTAATACTATACGGAATGCAGGGTGTCCCAAGTTATATGTCTACCTCTATAATCAGTCTTATTTTGAAAGATGGAGATATGAAATTTATAGAATGTTTATGAATGACCGGGAAGTACAGTTTTATGAAATCAACAAATTTTTATAGTTGCATGTGGTGCCTGCACTAATCGCTTTTAATTTTTGTACAATAAAGTGATATTCTTCTTCTAATCAATTGATTAAGAAAAAAATTCTGCATGTGGTATCATATTTCATACTCCTATAAATTATATTTATTTAATATTAAAAACTTTTACTTCAATTGCATTTTTATAAGGCTGGATGATTGAAAAAAGTCATTAGAAACATGAATGTGAAAATATCTTTTTACAAACTTTTACAACCCATTCATCTTTAGCTGTCAGAGCACAGGTAATCCGTCCATTGTTAAACTTTGGTATTTTAAGAAAGTATCACCTAGGCTTATAAAGATTCAATTGAGGTAAAATGCCCTAATATCATAATTTAATTATTAGACTTAATTATAGGATTTATCAGACTATGAAAAATGATACCATACGCAAAATTATTTTTTTGAAATTATTGATTAAAGAAAGAATATCACTCTGATACAAAGACTTAAAGTGATTTGTGCAGGCGAGGCGCCACGTACGTAACTAAAGGGTTTTCCAATAAGAGGTGTTATTTTGATATTCAAAGAAAAGTGCCATTTTTTAATATAAATGATCGGATGTTTATTTCATTATAAAGAGGAAGGTATGCCGTTAATAGTGGAAAATAACATCAGACAAATGACCACCACGACCACGCTTACAGGACAATATCCTTTTCATGAAATTTTCCATAACCAAATCGCAAAGTGGCTGCCCTATGTCCTCGATAGCCTCACGAATTCCATCTCTGAGGTCTTGAATCGACGCTGGGCTGTTGGCGTAGACCTTCTCTTTCACGTGGCCCCAAAGAAAGAAGTCGCAAGGTGTTAAATCACAAGATCTCGGTGGCCAATTGTGATCACCTCTTCGAGAGATAACACGGTCCGGAAACTTTTTCCGTAAAAGATTAATGGTTTCGTTGATTGTGTGGCACGTAGCGCCGTGTTGTTGAAAGTAAACGTTGTCCAGATCAATACCATCCAATTCCGGCCATAAAAAATCGTTAATCATCTCTCGATAACGCAATCCAGTCACCGTAACTGTTGCTCCAGCCTCATTTTCGAAAAAGTAAGGTCCAATGACTCCGCCGGACCATAAACCGCACCAAACAGTCACACGTTGAGGATAGAGAGACTTTTCAACAATAACTCTTGAATTTTCTGAGCCCCAGATCCGACAATTTTGCTTGTTGACGAAGCCACCGAGGTGGAAATGGGCCTCATCACTCAAGATGATTTTTCGATGGAATTCTGGATCATTTTCATGCATTTCAACGACCCAATCAGCAAAGACACGACGTTGTTGATGATCGGCCGGCTTGAGTTCTTGTGTTAACTGGACTTTATAAGCCTTAAGACCCAAATCTTTATGCAAAATACGGTGTAATGACGTTTGTGGAATGGCTAATTCCAAAGAACGACGAGGAATGGACAAACCTGGGTTTTCTTTAACACTTTCGGCTACAACAGCAATATTCTCGGCTGTTCTTGAGCGACGTGCACGGGTTTTATTCTTCACATCACTAACTTGTCCCAAGAGCTCGAATTTTTTCACCAATTTCTGTATTGCGGTCCGACAAGGTGCTTCACGGTGACCCAAAAATGTTCGAGTTTTACGAACCGTCTCTGCCAAATTTTCACCATTTTTATAGTGAATTTTAATAATTTCAATGCGTTGTTGAAGCGTGTATCGTTCCATATTTATTAATGGCGTAGTTTCTACTTGTCAAATGTCAAAAAATGATAGCTTCAAAAGTGACATCTACCGAAATAGCGGGCTATTCAAAATAACACCTCTTATTGGAAAACCCTTTATAAACATTTTTTGCCTTCCTAGAATTGTACTTTTCTGAATTTCATTTCTTTATCTTTCAAGGCTAAGCTTATTATGGAGGTGGACATATAGCTTGGGACTCCCTGTATATAAGAAAATGCCACGACCACTATAAAACTTTATACTGATACCAATAAGATAAAGATTAATTGTGGAATCAGACAAAAAGATACGGTTGTTGTTGTTTCTAACAGTCCTAGAATATGCTTTTAAACAATTGGAATGGGATACCAAAGGCATACACATTGACGGAGAAAAAATTCAGCCACCTACAAATTGTGGACGACTTTGTTTTTACGTCGAACAATTTGATGGAAGCCAGAGAAATTCTACAATTGCATTAAGTAGCAGGGACAGTAGAACTGAATTAATTTTTCGAAAACCAAAATGATGACCAACCTTCTCACTAGCGAACTAACGCAAGTAGATAACACGTCTATTGAAATAGTAGAAAAAATACATATATTTGAGACATGACGTTAGATTAACCAGGGACAATCAAACAGCCAAACTGCTTAGGAGGACAACATCCCAATATACTTAAAGAGAAAGGCTATCAATCAGTGTGTCCTGTCAGTATTCACATATGGAGCAGAAACTTTAACACTGACTAAAACATCTATAAAAAACTGAGATGAACCCAACAAAAAATAGAAAGGTTTACACTAGGCATAGGGCTAACGGACAGCGGTAGAAACAAGGAAATTAGTAGAAGAGCTGGCGTGGAAGATGTTATAGACTGCATTACAAGGTTGAAATGGAGATTGAGTTCAACGATAACAGGTACACGAAGGGAATACTTAAATGGATACCAAGGGCAGACAGGCGCAACAGGAGAAGGGGAGAGATATAAAAAGAATACCCAATAACTGGATGGCAACTGTACAGGATAGGCAAAAGTGGAAACATCTGGAGGAGGTTTACGTCCAACAATGGACAAAACGGGTTGATGATGATGATGATAAACTTTTCGGGTAACTTCTAGACTTATTGAAGTGTTTGGACCCATTAATCTTGTCGAACCGGTCTTAATGCTGATCCAGCTTTGCTTTTGAGCCAGCAAGATCTTTGGTACTGAACACATTCTCTAGGCTAACTAGGTCTTACATTTACATGAGCACGTAAAAAGTTGGATTGGTACGTTTTGTTTATTTAGTACTAGTATACCCTGCAAGATTCTATTAAAAAAATTTGAGTCTTTACAATTTTTCAGTTTTTGGCTTTTTATATTGAATATGAAAGAGCCGCAAGCTGACTATGCATAACAATGAAATAATTTTTTGTTTGCATTTTTCTAGTAGAAAAAATAAATTTCATTCTAAATTTCATTCAGTGAATAGAGCTCTTGAATATCCTCTCTCTAAAAAGCATGTTCAGGTAATGGATCAAGTAAGTACCCATTTTATATAAATTAAAAGGAACATACGAAATACGATTCGCATTCGCATAAACTTGACTTTATTCCTAAACAACAATAAACAATAAAAGTCATCTTGGAACGTTCACTTTGCGTATTTTTCTGTTATTCCGATCATTTTCTCTTATGCAATTTTACTACCAAGATTGAATTACCGTTCCTTTGAACGAGGCAGTGTTTGTTATTTATGTTTTAATGTCGGTTAAATAAGGTCCTTAACAGTAGATGCTGAAAGAAAATACAAACAGTAAATCTATTTATATTAGGAATCTATTTTTTGTAGCACTTAGTGACTGATATCGTATAAGTGGATTTTCTGTGTGCATTGTGTCCCTGTGCTTTAATTTCATTTCATGATCTAACAATTTTCGTTTAACAAATCCAAGGGTTAATTTATCCATATCAAGAGTTTCCAACGCTCTGACAGTTTCATCATACGATTTAGGTAGAGTAAACAGTAAGTGACACAATATCAATTTCTTTTAGTTCAATTCCTGCCGATCTTAATTCACGAACCACTTCGATAAAGTTTAGACAGTCCATTTCCAGCGATTCCTTTTCTTTTAATTGCATTGAAAATAATTTCTTCCGAAGATATAACTGACAGGCCATACCTTTTCTCGGAAATACTGTTTTTAATGATTTCCATACTTTATATGCGGTTTTCTTGTGCTTAATACGAGGTGTGTGAGAAAAGTAATGAGACTGGCAACACTGCGGGAGATCTGGCAACGTTGTGTCTACCGGCCTGTGCTAAACCGGTTTGTTTATCGCTTCCACTTCCTTATTCCGAGTTAGAACTCCGTACAGCTAACACATTATTTTTGACAGCGTCATCAGTAAAGTTGTGTTTTTGTTGTGTGTTACAGAAATGGAGCATTGGAATTTACAGTAACGTTGTGCAATAAAGTTTTGTATTAAACTTGGTGAATCTGCGAGTGTGACTTTTGAAAAGTTGAAACAGGTCTATGGGGAACAGTGCTTATCAAGAGCACAAGTTTTCCGCTGGCAAAAATCATTTTTTGGACGGCCGAGAACACGTTGAAGATGAACCTCGCTCAGGGAGACCTTCAACTTCAAAAACTGACGAAAACGTTGAACGTGTGAGGGCTCTTGTGAGATCAGACCGTCGTTTAACAATAAGGATGATGAGTGAAGAGTTAAATTTAAACACTTTCACCGTGCATCAAATTTTGACAGACAGCATGACAATGCTCCGTGTCACACAGGAATTTCCATCAGTGAATTTTTGACCTCAAAACGCATTACTGTTATTCCTCATCCCCGCTATTCACCTGATTTAAGTCCTTGTGACTTTTTTCCTTTTCCCGAAATTGAAACATGTCCTAAAAGGACGTCATTTTGGAACTCTGGAGAACATTCAAAAGACTGTGACCGACCAGTTAAAAGCCATACCAGTTGAAGACTTCCAGCGCTGCTACCAAGAGTGGGAACAACGACTCCGCCGGTGTATAGCTGCCCAAGGGAACTACTTTGAAGGGGATAACATTGTTGTTTGAAAAAAAATAAACACTTTGGTTAGTATGAAATCAGTCTCATTACTTTTCTCACATACCTCGTATACTGCAAGTTTGAATTTACAATACATTGTATTATTATGGATTTGTATTTCTTATCTGACTTTGCCTTACTTCATCAGGTTCTTTGCATTCCTTTTAAATACACTTTTTTAAATGTCTTGGTGATTAAGTATAAATTCCATTCGAAATTCTCGGTGATCGTAATCATGTCCATCAAATTGAAAAATTCCGCATTTTTCTATTTTATTCGATATGTTGCACTTTTGCATTAACTTCCACTTCTAGGAAAAACACGTGTTGATGTGAATTTTTAACTACGCACTGTATACGCAAATTATTTCTTAAGTAATAACTCGGCCCATAACCTCATAAAACCAGTGCCTTTATTTAAACAAACTTATTTAATTGCTGTTAATACAATAAACTCGCACAACATAAAAACACAACTTTACATGTTTTTAAACATCTGATAACATCATTGAATGATGACAACTTATAGCAATCAAAAAACACTAGCAAGATTGCACTATTTAGGCACTTATTATTGTTATTATTATCATTTAATTATTTATTTATTTGATAAATAATTTAACTTTTTGATTGGATAGACTCCACTTATTTCTTTTATTTTCGTACCATAAAAGAGACTCTTCCAGAGCTTCTGCAAGGTAATGGACTTTTGCTTAACTTTAAACACCAATCTAACTTCTAAACGAAAATAAACTAAATTAGCTATTTCTCAAATAAAGAATATTCTTTTTCACCAGCAAGTATTCTTTTTCTATTACAACAGTGCTGTGTTTGGCGCAGTTTTGAACGTCCTGCTGAGATACCCTCCTGTGTGACATTTTTTATTGTCCAAATCGTATGCTACACGATTGTTTTAGTGAATTAGATTTCTTTACAGTAAATTCACCTAATAAGTGCGAACAATAGAAATTTCAGAGCCTTTGCTACGATGAAACTATTAAATTAACTGTTTGGACAGACTTTATTTTTATTTTACATTTTTACAATAATCTGACTTATTTACTGTTATTTCAAATGAAAGATAACATGGCCAAAAGATCATCCCGAAGAGGATTTACAGAAACATAATGTCAACGTACTATAGTAGCATCTGTAACACTTCAGACATTTCTGAATTTCTTTTGTCCTTTCCAGGTTATGACTAAGAAAGGGAGATTTGCAAGCAATAAGATTACGAGAAGAAGTAGAAGACACGTGTCCAAAGCTTCAAGCGTGCATAGACAAAATCAATGTATTTTGGGAGATAGGCTTTAATCTTTATTGCCGAAACCAAACTGTAAGTCTTTATTAAATATTATTATTATTGCACTTGCATTATATAGATATTTTAAAACTATAAAATTTATAATTAAAAGTGAAGATAAAAATCAGACCTCAAGCAACCAAGGCTCGCCACGCACTTCTTTTGAGTGAGCTGCACATTCATTTGTTGGTGCAGTTGTCATCTTCAGAGCTTTTTATATTCTTGTTTTTGGAACAAACACATTTCCTACTTTCAGTTCAACATGTTAATTCGTAAGGTATTTATGCATTCCAATCAGGCAAAACTTGTTAACTCATTTTTTTCATCTTCCGCATGGTATACTTGTGCGTCTGGGGTTATAATGGGAAAGGAACAAATTGAGAAAGGCGCCCATTTAACTATTCAGGACTATGGAAAAGACAAGAAAGTGAAGGACAATCTTAACATTAAGAGCCGTTTGATACGGTAATATTTTTTTGTACAATATTTCAATGTAAATTTAATTTAAAAAAATTTAAAAGCGTGTCATGCAGATTTGTAAAGCACTGATTTAAATTTTGAAGCAAAAATTGAGAATATTTAGAAATCTTTCTATTCATTTGTTAAAAATGCGTCAATATCTGCGCAGAATACCAATTTCTGCAAACCATGCTAAAGACGCTAATTAAACCTTTACTTTTTTTCTTTCTCTTTAAATTTGCTATTATTAATACCGTATTATTGTAACAACACCAGCTCCAGTACAATAATAGATTGATATCGTTTATATTAATTTTTTAAGGTTTCAGTAGCTCGAATAACCTGAATAACAACTTACCAAATTTTTAGGTTAGAACTTCAAATCAGTGTAAACCAAGGTGTAAACACACTGTATCCGCGAAATTCAAACATTAACGCAGGATACATCTTTCACGTTAAGTTTGATATTATTTTTCTAGTAAGTTCCTTGTGGTAAAATTAACAAGAAATTTTAATACATGTTTTCGGTTCTAAGATTTAAATACTCGAACGTTGCTTTAAACGAAGCGGTGGTTTCTTATGGTGGCTTTCAGACCGTTACATCTTCAACATGGTTACGAGCAGATATTAGAAGAAAATGCAATGGCATATGGGAAACCAATCTCAAGCAATACATACACTTCATCCTCGTTTATTTATTCATTTTTCCAAAAAAACAAAACCTTAATTTTCACATTTTCAACGAATAGCCCTAACACATTTGTCTCTACAATCTAAAGAATTAAAGAATTACAGAGAATCTTGAAAGTACTAGCGAAAGAACTATGTAAAGACAAAAACCACAAAATTTATAACACAAAACATTCTTTACAAATTAAATTATTAAAAACGTGGTATAAAAACGGGATACAGAGATAAAAATAATCTGAACCACTCACACTCTAAATTGAAAGGTATACTCTATAAGAAGTACCTATATCAGTGTACAAAAAGAATTGCTTGAATTGAATCCAAACAAAGTAAATCCACAAAAGCCATAACCTAATTAAAGAACACAAATTCGATTATTACTTCAGTTGCAAAGTTCGCCAGATTGAGTATTCTTTATTTTGATGCAATTTCTTGCATAACTTTAGTATCCTAAATAATTAAAAGACAAAGGTGAGTGACAGTGAGAAGGTAAAAGTCTAGGATCTAACTAAATTACAAAAATTTTAGAATATATTTACTTGACTTTTAAATTTTTTAGTTAGATCAGTATTGTTTCTCGATTGGTAACAGTCTTAGATGTTTTCAGGCTTGTCAATCAAGTGGTTGTTAGATGGTTTGGCGAGTACACATCTTTTGTTGAGGCGCCGCATTTTGCTTGGTTGCGCACATCCTGCTACAGCAGTTGTAGTAGCCGGCGTCGTGTCAAAGAGTGTAAAACATGGTGATGGAGTACGTCTTCTGTAGTTGATTTGGCAGTCTGGTAGGCTAAACTATAAGATTTTGGCGCGGTGACTGGTATGTGTAAGTAGCTGTAGTAGTGGCGTTGTCAGAAAGGCTTGAAATACAAACATTGACGGTTGATTTACGATTATGGTGTGGATTATACTGCATCGGATACGCAAGATGGAAACGAGTCGAAGTTATTGTTCCATCTCAGGAACTCTCAGAAAACTCGATGGTGCAAGGTACTGCACTGATGGAGAGTGTAGTAAAATAGACTTCGGGGACTCAGAGTATGGATGTCCATTAGGCAGCGAAGCGGAAATAATTTTCTGTATTGCGCAGTGACTGTTTTAGTTTATGTACTTTCTTTTATTCATTTGTACTTTGCCTTTAGTCATATAAATTTTGTTCAGAATCTTTACCTGTATTTTCGTAGAATCTTGCACTCATTTTTGTACGAATTCTATTAATCGTTGTCATAATAACACTCCTAATCTTGTCGATTTGCGCCAGAAATAGTAAAATCTGTATTTTGCTCAGAATTCTAATTTTAAATCTAACTGTAATTTCTTTTCTAAGAAGATTTTTTCAAGAAGTGTAGGATTTTGTGACTTGATGCAACAGGTCATTGCGTGCATTTGTTACTCAATATTTGTGTTGTTTTATTTTATTTTATAAAAGTTTATTGCAGGGTTTAATATAATAGAAGTTGCTTATAATTCTATTTTAATTATATAACAATTCCATTTCAGATTTGTTAGTTAAAACTTCCTAGTTGTAGGATGATAAAGGTAGATTAGTAAATGTGGATTTTCAGTAATCTAAAGTCTCCCTCATCTGGTTATTGACAGCTTGTCATTTCTATTCGATCACTAGCGTCCATAATGGTATTTAGTTTCCTGATAGCAAATTTTGATATTTACGTAACTTAAAAATTGTACAGTTACATAATTAATGTACACCCACGTTCTACTTATTCAACTTGCTTTTCGTGTTTGACCTTAAGGTTTTTTTAAGAAGAACAATCTTGGTTATCCACTACACGAAAAACAAATCCCTTCTGGGAAATTTTCTTTAGACATAAATTTTTAAATTATAAGGGCCATCCCATATTTTCGGTAGTACACCCTCATGTATATTATGAACTTAAGGAAAATTAGGTTTCGAGCTTAAGAAAAGTTTTAGTGCTACTCGTAAAACGTGTTCCCAGTGGAACTACGAGAATCTTGTGGTTTTCAAATAAAAGATAAAACAGAATTTAGATTAATTTTTCGTAAAAGAATGAATTTGTAATGTAACAATAATTAAAACATATAACAATCATAAAGACGAAATTAGTGGGAATAGCTGGGTAACCAAACCACAATGCCAGTAGTAAATGGCCATGCATAAATCAACTAAGAAGTCGCCGCACACAGCAAATTTTATAGTCTTTCCGTAACAATACTGGAACGTAAAGCGGTTTTCATTTTTTAATTATTCAATGAACGGTTTCCGTTTTAATAGCGTAGAACGTAATAGAAAAATGTTCAAACATAATTTTCATATCAAAGTTTTATATTTTTCCGCCGCCGTCGCCATGTATGGAGATCGTATAGTATTATTACTACATGAACTATAAAACATCGTATCTAGCATTTCTTATTAAACAGGAACTAGTAGTTTACGACGCTTACGTCAACAGGGTATTTCAATTATTCATAAACGAGGTTACCACCACGATAGGATAAGGCCTTCTCCTGTCTAGATATTTTGCCTATAGAAACCCCGAAGTCCTTAATATCTTAAAACGTTAAAACGTCAAACTCATAACCCTCTCGAGTTCAATTTATAAAATATCTCCAGAACTAATGATGTAACAATTGGATTCGTGATATAAATTCCAGAACGCAAAGTTCCTTTACATAATAATAAGTTAGCTTTCTGGGAGAGTCTCTGCATTCAGTTTAATTTAATTAAAATAAAAGTATTTTATTCCAATAAAGGCATTGGAACAAAATTAAAAGCAAGGACACGTTCGGAGCATTTTCAGTACTTAGATAACGTTTTGCGGATTAAATTCAACTTCAGAAACAAATTTAAAACGGACCTGTATAATAATAAAAGAGCAATTTACATTTGCATATACAATAATAGAGGGAGAGACACAGAAATAAAAAATACTCGCTGAAACTTACCCACATAATTACACAAAGGAAAACTACATTTGATACTAATACAGCCATCGCCGGAACTTGATAAATCCAATCAGATATATCTGGAGTCCAAGGACAACTTCTTATGACTTCTCCGTTCTGAAAACAATGAAAGCTAATTTAATATAAGCTTTTTATATTTTTTAAAAAGAAATATTTGGAAAAGATGAAGTCAAAAGTAATACTGGCGTTTCTGGTATATTTCAAGAAATTTCTTTTTCTTTTGGTAAATATAAAACTGTCTGGAGAGATTTCTAATAATGAAAGAACGAATATAATCTATAAAAGCCTTTTATTAAATTCTATCGTGCTTTAGGTCAGAAGATAAAGAAACAAAATGGTTTCTCTCCTGGATTTTAATTTGTAGAGAAAGTATAGGTATCGGCTAAAAAAATCTAAACGGGAAAAACGATTTTGTGTGTTGACTACATCCGATGATTATTGTTAAGCGTTGCGTATTCCATGTGCAAATTTTAATTAGCATTTTATTAACTGTTTTACTTTTATCGTCGAGTTGTGCACACAAGTAATTGCATCAAGATATTTATTCTAAAAATCAGTTTTACAAATTTAATTACTATATACAAGACATAGATATTATTTATTTATTTTTAATGTTTGTGTAACAGTTAGTTTTGAGGAATGTTACATTTTGAAATAATTCATTACATTTTAAAACATTGTGACACTCCGTTATCGGTTGTTCCAGATAACACAGAAGATTCCTAAATTCCTAACATTTTCAGCTTAGTACAACTTATCTTGTCAACGTAGATTCAGTAAAATATTTGGAAACTGTTCACAAAAATAACTTTCAAAGATGCTTTTAGAAGACTTTTTTCTAATTTTTAATTAAAGTAATAACTGTTATCAAATATCGTTTTGGTTACTCTAGATAAGCCAAGAATTAAGGCCGTACAGCGAATTAAATTCTTAAAGATTTTATTGATCCAAAAGCATTAGTACATTTCATGACTACAAGATTAAACTACTAGCTAATCATTCTTGTAAAAATTTGCATTCGTTTTACTTAACTCCTTACAAGGAATTAAAAGTGCTGCCGTTAGAATTCCGTCATATAAAAATGTTTCAACAAGAAGATTTGCTACATGTCTACAGCAGTACCACGGCAGTTGGTGGTTGCATTTACAGCAGACCATATGTAATTATTACCAACCATTTTATTTATTCGTTCTAAAAGGTCTGTACTTCTACTCCGTAAATAACTAACTGCCATTGTATTGCTGTTTCGAACGAAAGAAAAAAAAGAGCGTTGAAAAAGCTATGAACATTGGCTAACAACACTGGCTATTAACATGGGCTGCGAACACTAGCTATTAACACCTAAAGTGCCGCCATAAATTGGACGTAAACGAATTCTAATGGCTGCAAGTTTTTGTGACGTTCATTTTTTATGAACCTTACATGGGTCTTGCCTTCACTAATTTTGGTTATCTTCACTGGGTGCTGTTTAATATCTTTAATCTATGTTACCGTTCCTATAAGAATTTGTACGAAAATATATACTTTTTGACCACCTTATATATCATTTAAATGAAATTTTTAATAATTTTGATTGTATTAAATTTATGTTGCACATGGGAATTTTCTTTGTACTGAAAATTATTTCGTTGTAATTACTTTGAGATGGCCTGGATTGATCTTATTTTGTGATCTCTAGTTATCTCTAGTTGCCAGATGTAGTTTAAGCAAACTTCTTTTGCTTTTGTAGAATTAATTTCTGCTTGTTTTATATGATTTCACTCGTTTATTGTTCTGTTTGACATTTATTTGATATCAGTTAATTAACAGAGGTTATCTATTATCGCTCATTTGGCTAATGATTGGCTATTAGATTCAGAATAGGTAGCATCAGTTTTGGTCCATTTCTAGCTATTTGCATGCGATTTTTTTTGAATTTTTTTTAGACATCTGCCTTTTGTCTAAATTCCCTATTCACTTATTAGGTTTAAACAACTTTTTTGCTTGCTTCATTAGAGTTTCTATTGTTCTCAGTGGTATTTAATTTTTATTTTCAAGGAATGTCTGTTTTGGGCGATATTTTCGTGATTAGTTTTTCGAAGGTTAAACTCTCTTTTGAAATTTTTGGACCAATCCGCAGTTGCCATATACCCCTTTGGTGTTCTCAAACTGGCTTTCTGAATGCTTATTGGTTTGAGATTGTGCATTTTGCCTGCAGTTTCACTTTCCGAATTTTGACGGGGGTCAGTTTTAAGAACTCGCTTAGGACGAACAGGTGTGCTGATCAACCTTTCGGGTTGTGGTTTCTAACCGCTTAGATTTTTTGTTATTTCTACTAGAGTAGAGGTGTTTAGTGTTACTGTGGAGGCCACCCTTGAATTCTGGGATTACCTTATTTAGCATACTTCGTTAAAAAGCTTCAAACGTATTGAAGGTATGTTATTGCTCCGTGTTCGTCTTAGCTTTTATGGGGAAGCCAACAAATCTTTTGGGAGAGCTTGCAGCTCCTTTGAGAGAACGAGTTCGCAGGAGACGGCAGCGTTATTGGGGGTTCCTTGCGATGCAGTAGTGGGGAGCTGTCCCAACACCTCCTAAGCGCTGAGAACACTCGTGGCACCTCGGAACTGCGCGTCACCAGGTGAATTTTTTGACGTCATCTCCTGATTGCGAGTACGGTCGCCCATCGCATCGTGTTACAAGACTTTTAAATTTTTATTGTCGGCTTCTTTCCTTCAGGAACGATTAACCATTGTGAATTAGTTTTTTTTGTAATTTATTGGATTTCCTTGTAACCAAATTGTTTACTAGATTCATTGAAATGTTACACTCTACTTATTTTCTTTTGCTTCAAGATGTTTTTTGCGCTCTGAGTAAGCTTAGAGTTAAATTTTTCCGTAAAGTTGCACTACACTCATTTCATAAAAAGATGCTGTAAATAAAACTGAGTTTTTTTAAATTTTTGTTAAGTTAAATAAAAATTGCTTTTTGAATGATTTAAGATCTAATGTTGATTTAAATTTCATGATTTCATACGGGATGGGCCACAAGTATTAGAACAGTTGTGTTTGGAATTTTGTTTCAGGTTAAGAAGAAGCATTTTTTCGGTCTGACATAGCTATATTAGCTGAATCTGCTACTTTCAAGTAAGTTCCTTAATTTTTTTTTCATCTATTCTGACGTTGTGTTCCTTGTCGTTTTTTTTGATTTCAAATTAATTTAATAAATGATTTGAGAATTTCAATTTACTCTATGCTTAGAAGACTTTTAATAAGACTAAATAGAATTTTAAATTTTTGTATGCTTCATTTTTTTTGAACTTAAATAATCGTTCTAATAATTTTTTTGATAGTATTAAATTATATAATACTTGGCGCCAATTTTTTTGTGCTTTCAGTATAAATATAACTGCTTGAGATTAATAAAGGGTTTTCCAATAAGAGGTGTTATTTTGATATTCAAAGAAAAGTGCCATTTTCTAATATAAATGATCGGATGTTTATTTCATTATAAAGAGGAAGGTATGCCGTTAATAGTGGAAAATAACATCAGGCAAATGACCACCACGACCACGCTTACAGGACAATATCCTTTTCATGAAATTTTCCATAACCAAATCGCAAAGTGGCTGCCCTATGTCCTCGATAGCCTCACGAATTCCATCTTTGAGATCTTGAATCGACGCTGGGCTGTTGGCGTAGACCTTCTCTTTCACGTGGCCCCAAAGAAAGAAGTCGCAAGGCGTTAAATCACAAGATCTCGGTGGCCAATTGTGATCACCTCTTCGAGAGATAACACGGTCCGGAAACTTTTTCCGTAAAAGATCAATGGTTTCGTTGCTTGTGTGGCACGTAGCGCCGTCTTGTTGAAAGTAAACGTTGTCCAGATCAATACCATCCAATTCCGGCCATAAAAAATCGTTAATCATCTCTCGATAGCGCAATCCAGTCACCGTAACTGTTGCTCCAGCCTCATTTTCGAAAAAGTAAGGTCCAATGACTCCGCCGGACCATAAACCGCACCAAACAGTCACACGTTGAGGATAGAGAGACTTTTCAACAATAACTCTTGGATTTTCTGAGCCCCAGATCCGACAATTTTGCTTGTTGACGAAGCCACCGAGGTGGAAATGGGCCTCATCACTCAAGATGATTTTTCGATGGAATTCTGGATCATTTTCATGCATTTCAACGACCCAATCAGCAAAGACACGACGTTGTTGATGATCGGCCGGCTTGAGTTCTTGTGTTAACTGGATTTTATAAGCCTTAAGACCCAAATCTTTATGCAAAATACGGTGTAATGACGTTTGTGGAATGGCTAATTCCAAAGAACGACGAGGAATGGACAAACCTGGGTTTTCTTTAACACTTTCGGCTACAACAGCAATATTCTCGGCTGTTCTTGAGCGACGTGCACGGGTTTTATTCTTCACATCACTAACTTGTCCCAAGAGCTCGAATTTTTTCACCAATTTCTGTATTGCGGTCCGACAAGGTGCTTCACGGTGACCCAAAAATGTTCGAGTTTTACGAACCGTCTCTGCCAAATTTTCACCATTTTTATAGTGAATTTTAATAATTTCAATGCGTTGTTGAAGCGTGTATCGTTCCATATTTATTAATGGCGTAGTTTCTACTTGTCAAATGTCAAAAAATGATAGCTTCAAAAGTGACATCTACCGAAATAGCGGGCTATTCAAAATAACACCTCTTATTGGAAAACCCTTTATAAACATTTTTTGCCTTCCTAGAATTGTACTTTTCTGAATTTCATTTCTTTATCTTTCAAGGCTAAGCTTATTATGGAGGTGGACATATAGCTTGGGACTCCCTGTATATAAGAAAATGCCACGACCACTATAAAACTTTATACTGATACCAATAAGATAAAGATTAATTGTGGAATCAGACAAAAAGATACGGTTGTTGTTGTTTCTAACAGTCCTAGAATATGCTTTTAAACAATTGGAATGGGATACCAAAGGCATACACATTGACGGAGAAAAATTCAGCCACCTACAAATTGTGGACGACTTTGTTTTTACGTCGAACAATTTGATGGAAGCCAGAGAAATTCTACAATTGCATTAAGTAGCAGGGACAGTAGAACTGAATTAATTTTTCGAAAACCAAAATGATGACCAACCTTCTCACTAGCGAACTAACGCAAGTAGATAACACGTCTATTGAAATAGTAGAAAAATACATATATTTGAGACATGACGTTAGATTAACCAGGGACAATCAAACAGCCAAACTGCTTAGGAGGACAACATCCCAATATACTTAAAGAGAAAGGCTATCAATCAGTGTGTCCTGTCAGTATTCACATATGGAGCAGAAACTTTAACACTGACTAAAACATCTATAAAAAACTGAGATGAACCCAACAAAAAATAGAAAGGTTTACACTAGGCATAGGGCTAACGGACAGCGGTAGAAACAAGGAAATTAGTAGAAGAGCTGGCGTGGAAGATGTTATAGACTGCATTACAAGGTTGAAATGGAGATTGAGTTCAACGATAACAGGTACACGAAGGGAATACTTAAATGGATACCAAGGGCAGACAGGCGCAACAGGAGAAGGGGAGAGATATAAAAAGAATACCCAATAACTGGATGGCAACTGTACAGGATAGGCAAAAGTGGAAACATCTGGAGGAGGTTTACGTCCAACAATGGACAAAACGGGTTGATGATGATGATGATAAACTTTTCGGGTAACTTCTAGACTTATTGAAGTGTTTGGACCCATTAATCTTGTCGAACCGGTCTTAATGCTGATCCAGCTTTGCTTTTGAGCCAGCAAGATCTTTGGTACTGAACACATTCTCTAGGCTAACTAGGTCTTACATTTACATGAGCACGTAAAAAGTTGGATTGGTACGTTTTGTTTATTTAGTACTAGTATACCCTGCAAGATTCTATTAAAAAAATTTGAGTCTTTACAATTTTTCAGTTTTTGGCTTTTTATATTGAATATGAAAGAGCCGCAAGCTGACTATGCATAACAATGAAATAATTTTTTGTTTGCATTTTTCTAGTAGAAAAATAAATTTCATTCTAAATTTCATTCAGTGAATAGAGCTCTTGAATATCCTCTCTCTAAAAAGCATGTTCAGGTAATGGATCAAGTAAGTACCCATTTTATATAAATTAAAAGGAACATACGAAATACGATTCGCATTCGCATAAACTTGACTTTATTCCTAAACAACAATAAACAATAAAAGTCATCTTGGAACGTTCACTTTGCGTATTTTTCTGTTATTCCGATCATTTTCTCTTATGCAATTTTACTACCAAGATTGAATTACCGTTCCTTTGAACGAGGCAGTGTTTGTTATTTATGTTTTAATGTCGGTTAAATAAGGTCCTTAACAGTAGATGCTGAAAGAAAATACAAACAGTAAATCTATTTATATTAGGAATCTATTTTTTGTAGCACTTAGTGACTGATATCGTATAAGTGGATTTTCTGTGTGCATTGTGTCCCTGTGCTTTAATTTCATTTCATGATCTAACAATTTTCGTTTAACAAATCCAAGGGTTAATTTATCCATATCAAGAGTTTCCAACGCTCTGACAGTTTCATCATACGATTTAGGTAGAGTAAACAGTAAGTGACACAATATCAATTTCTTTTAGTTCAATTCCTGCCGATCTTAATTCACGAACCACTTCGATAAAGTTTAGACAGTCCATTTCCAGCGATTCCTTTTCTTTTAATTGCATTGAAAATAATTTCTTCCGAAGATATAACTGACAGGCCATACCTTTTCTCGGAAATACTGTTTTTAATGATTTCCATACTTTATATGCGGTTTTCTTGTGCTTAATACGAGGTGTGTGAGAAAAGTAATGAGACTGGCAACACTGCGGGAGATCTGGCAACGTTGTGTCTACCGGCCTGTGCTAAACCGGTTTGTTTATCGCTTCCACTTCCTTATTCCGAGTTAGAACTCCGTACAGCTAACACATTATTTTTGACAGCGTCATCAGTAAAGTTGTGTTTTTGTTGTGTGTTACAGAAATGGAGCATTGGAATTTACAGTAACGTTGTGCAATAAAGTTTTGTATTAAACTTGGTGAATCTGCGAGTGTGACTTTTGAAAAGTTGAAACAGGTCTATGGGGAACAGTGCTTATCAAGAGCACAAGTTTTCCGCTGGCAAAAATCATTTTTGGACGGCCGAGAACACGTTGAAGATGAACCTCGCTCAGGGAGACCTTCAACTTCAAAAACTGACGAAAACGTTGAACGTGTGAGGGCTCTTGTGAGATCAGACCGTCGTTTAACAATAAGGATGATGAGTGAAGAGTTAAATTTAAACACTTTCACCGTGCATCAAATTTTGACAGACAGCATGACAATGCTCCGTGTCACACAGGAATTTCCATCAGTGAATTTTTGACCTCAAAACGCATTACTGTTATTCCTCATCCCCGCTATTCACCTGATTTAAGTCCTTGTGACTTTTTTCCTTTTCCCGAAATTGAAACATGTCCTAAAAGGACGTCATTTTGGAACTCTGGAGAACATTCAAAAGACTGTGACCGACCAGTTAAAAGCCATACCAGTTGAAGACTTCCAGCGCTGCTACCAAGAGTGGGAACAACGACTCCGCCGGTGTATAGCTGCCCAAGGGAACTACTTTGAAGGGGATAACATTGTTGTTTGAAAAAAATAAACACTTTGGTTAGTATGAAATCAGTCTCATTACTTTTCTCACATACCTCGTATACTGCAAGTTTGAATTTACAATACATTGTATTATTATGGATTTGTATTTCTTATCTGACTTTGCCTTACTTCATCAGGTTCTTTGCATTCCTTTTAAATACACTTTTTTAAATGTCTTGGTGATTAAGTATAAATTCCATTCGAAATTCTCGGTGATCGTAATCATGTCCATCAAATTGAAAAATTCCGCATTTTTCTATTTTATTCGATATGTTGCACTTTTGCATTAACTTCCACTTCTAGGAAAAACACGTGTTGATGTGAATTTTTAACTACGCACTGTATACGCAAATTATTTCTTAAGTAATAACTCGGCCCATAACCTCATAAAACCAGTGCCTTTATTTAAACAAACTTATTTAATTGCTGTTAATACAATAAACTCGCACAACATAAAAACACAACTTTACATGTTTTTAAACATCTGATAACATCATTGAATGATGACAACTTATAGCAATCAAAAAACACTAGCAAGATTGCACTATTTAGGCACTTATTATTGTTATTATTATCATTTAATTATTTATTTATTTGATAAATAATTTAACTTTTTGATTGGATAGACTCCACTTATTTCTTTTATTTTCGTACCATAAAAGAGACTCTTCCAGAGCTTCTGCAAGGTAATGGACTTTTGCTTAACTTTAAACACCAATCTAACTTCTAAACGAAAATAAACTAAATTAGCTATTTCTCAAATAAAGAATATTCTTTTTCACCAGCAAGTATTCTTTTTCTATTACAACAGTGCTGTGTTTGGCGCAGTTTTGAACGTCCTGCTGAGATACCCTCCTGTGTGACATTTTTTATTGTCCAAATCGTATGCTACACGATTGTTTTAGTGAATTAGATTTCTTTACAGTAAATTCACCTAATAAGTGCGAACAATAGAAATTTCAGAGCCTTTGCTACGATGAAACTATTAAATTAACTGTTTGGACAGACTTTATTTTTATTTTACATTTTTACAATAATCTGACTTATTTACTGTTATTTCAAATGAAAGATAACATGGCCAAAAGATCATCCCGAAGAGGATTTACAGAAACATAATGTCAACGTACTATAGTAGCATCTGTAACACTTCAGACATTTCTGAATTTCTTTTGTCCTTTCCAGGTTATGACTAAGAAAGGGAGATTTGCAAGCAATAAGATTACGAGAAGAAGTAGAAGACACGTGTCCAAAGCTTCAAGCGTGCATAGACAAAATCAATGTATTTTGGGAGATAGGCTTTAATCTTTATTGCCGAAACCAAACTGTAAGTCTTTATTAAATATTATTATTATTGCACTTGCATTATATAGATATTTTAAAACTATAAAATTTATAATTAAAAGTGAAGATAAAAATCAGACCTCAAGCAACCAAGGCTCGCCACGCACTTCTTTTGAGTGAGCTGCACATTCATTTGTTGGTGCAGTTGTCATCTTCAGAGCTTTTTATATTCTTGTTTTTGGAACAAACACATTTCCTACTTTCAGTTCAACATGTTAATTCGTAAGGTATTTATGCATTCCAATCAGGCAAAACTTGTTAACTCATTTTTTCATCTTCCGCATGGTATACTTGTGCGTCTGGGGTTATAATGGGAAAGGAACAAATTGAGAAAGGCGCCCATTTAACTATTCAGGACTATGGAAAAGACAAGAAAGTGAAGGACAATCTTAACATTAAGAGCCGTTTGATACGGTAATATTTTTTGTACAATATTTCAATGTAAATTTAATTTAAAAAAATTTAAAAGCGTGTCATGCAGATTTGTAAAGCACTGATTTAAATTTTGAAGCAAAAATTGAGAATATTTAGAAATCTTTCTATTCATTTGTTAAAAATGCGTCAATATCTGCGCAGAATACCAATTTCTGCAAACCATGCTAAAGACGCTAATTAAACCTTTACTTTTTTCTTTCTCTTTAAATTTGCTATTATTAATACCGTATTATTGTAACAACACCAGCTCCAGTACAATAATAGATTGATATCGTTTATATTAATTTTTTAAGGTTTCAGTAGCTCGAATAACCTGAATAACAACTTACCAAATTTTTAGGTTAGAACTTCAAATCAGTGTAAACCAAGGTGTAAACACACTGTATCCGCGAAATTCAAACATTAACGCAGGATACATCTTTCACGTTAAGTTTGATATTATTTTTCTAGTAAGTTCCTTGTGGTAAAATTAACAAGAAATTTTAATACATGTTTTCGGTTCTAAGATTTAAATACTCGAACGTTGCTTTAAACGAAGCGGTGGTTTCTTATGGTGGCTTTCAGACCGTTACATCTTCAACATGGTTACGAGCAGATATTAGAAGAAAATGCAATGGCATATGGGAAACCAATCTCAAGCAATACATACACTTCATCCTCGTTTATTTATTCATTTTTCCAAAAAACAAAACCTTAATTTTCACATTTTCAACGAATAGCCCTAACACATTTGTCTCTACAATCTAAAGAATTAAAGAATTACAGAGAATCTTGAAAGTACTAGCGAAAGAACTATGTAAAGACAAAAACCACAAAATTTATAACACAAAACATTCTTTACAAATTAAATTATTAAAAACGTGGTATAAAAACGGGATACAGAGATAAAAATAATCTGAACCACTCACACTCTAAATTGAAAGGTATACTCTATAAGAAGTACCTATATCAGTGTACAAAAAGAATTGCTTGAATTGAATCCAAACAAAGTAAATCCACAAAAGCCATAACCTAATTAAAGAACACAAATTCGATTATTACTTCAGTTGCAAAGTTCGCCAGATTGAGTATTCTTTATTTTGATGCAATTTCTTGCATAACTTTAGTATCCTAAATAATTAAAAGACAAAGGTGAGTGACAGTGAGAAGGTAAAAGTCTAGGATCTAACTAAATTACAAAAATTTTAGAATATATTTACTTGACTTTTAAATTTTTTAGTTAGATCAGTATTGTTTCTCGATTGGTAACAGTCTTAGATGTTTTCAGGCTTGTCAATCAAGTGGTTGTTAGATGGTTTGGCGAGTACACATCTTTTGTTGAGGCGCCGCATTTTGCTTGGTTGCGCACATCCTGCTACAGCAGTTGTAGTAGCCGGCGTCGTGTCAAAGAGTGTAAAACATGGTGATGGAGTACGTCTTCTGTAGTTGATTTGGCAGTCTGGTAGGCTAAACTATAAGATTTTGGCGCGGTGACTGGTATGTGTAAGTAGCTGTAGTAGTGGCGTTGTCAGAAAGGCTTGAAATACAAACATTGACGGTTGATTTACGATTATGGTGTGGATTATACTGCATCGGATACGCAAGATGGAAACGAGTCGAAGTTATTGTTCCATCTCAGGAACTCTCAGAAAACTCGATGGTGCAAGGTACTGCACTGATGGAGAGTGTAGTAAAATAGACTTCGGGGACTCAGAGTATGGATGTCCATTAGGCAGCGAAGCGGAAATAATTTTCTGTATTGCGCAGTGACTGTTTTAGTTTATGTACTTTCTTTTATTCATTTGTACTTTGCCTTTAGTCATATAAATTTTGTTCAGAATCTTTACCTGTATTTTCGTAGAATCTTGCACTCATTTTTGTACGAATTCTATTAATCGTTGTCATAATAACACTCCTAATCTTGTCGATTTGCGCCAGAAATAGTAAAATCTGTATTTTGCTCAGAATTCTAATTTTAAATCTAACTGTAATTTCTTTTCTAAGAAGATTTTTTCAAGAAGTGTAGGATTTTGTGACTTGATGCAACAGGTCATTGCGTGCATTTGTTACTCAATATTTGTGTTGTTTTATTTTATTTTATAAAAGTTTATTGCAGGGTTTAATATAATAGAAGTTGCTTATAATTCTATTTTAATTATATAACAATTCCATTTCAGATTTGTTAGTTAAAACTTCCTAGTTGTAGGATGATAAAGGTAGATTAGTAAATGTGGATTTTCAGTAATCTAAAGTCTCCCTCATCTGGTTATTGACAGCTTGTCATTTCTATTCGATCACTAGCGTCCATAATGGTATTTAGTTTCCTGATAGCAAATTTTGATATTTACGTAACTTAAAAATTGTACAGTTACATAATTAATGTACACCCACGTTCTACTTATTCAACTTGCTTTTCGTGTTTGACCTTAAGGTTTTTTTAAGAAGAACAATCTTGGTTATCCACTACACGAAAAACAAATCCCTTCTGGGAAATTTTCTTTAGACATAAATTTTTAAATTATAAGGGCCATCCCATATTTTCGGTAGTACACCCTCATGTATATTATGAACTTAAGGAAAATTAGGTTTCGAGCTTAAGAAAAGTTTTAGTGCTACTCGTAAAACGTGTTCCCAGTGGAACTACGAGAATCTTGTGGTTTTCAAATAAAAGATAAAACAGAATTTAGATTAATTTTTCGTAAAAGAATGAATTTGTAATGTAACAATAATTAAAACATATAACAATCATAAAGACGAAATTAGTGGGAATAGCTGGGTAACCAAACCACAATGCCAGTAGTAAATGGCCATGCATAAATCAACTAAGAAGTCGCCGCACACAGCAAATTTTATAGTCTTTCCGTAACAATACTGGAACGTAAAGCGGTTTTCATTTTTTAATTATTCAATGAACGGTTTCCGTTTTAATAGCGTAGAACGTAATAGAAAAATGTTCAAACATAATTTTCATATCAAAGTTTTATATTTTTCCGCCGCCGTCGCCATGTATGGAGATCGTATAGTATTATTACTACATGAACTATAAAACATCGTATCTAGCATTTCTTATTAAACAGGAACTAGTAGTTTACGACGCTTACGTCAACAGGGTATTTCAATTATTCATAAACGAGGTTACCACCACGATAGGATAAGGCCTTCTCCTGTCTAGATATTTTGCCTATAGAAACCCCGAAGTCCTTAATATCTTAAAACGTTAAAACGTCAAACTCATAACCCTCTCGAGTTCAATTTATAAAATATCTCCAGAACTAATGATGTAACAATTGGATTCGTGATATAAATTCCAGAACGCAAAGTTCCTTTACATAATAATAAGTTAGCTTTCTGGGAGAGTCTCTGCATTCAGTTTAATTTAATTAAAATAAAAGTATTTTATTCCAATAAAGGCATTGGAACAAAATTAAAAGCAAGGACACGTTCGGAGCATTTTCAGTACTTAGATAACGTTTTGCGGATTAAATTCAACTTCAGAAACAAATTTAAAACGGACCTGTATAATAATAAAAGAGCAATTTACATTTGCATATACAATAATAGAGGGAGAGACACAGAAATAAAAAATACTCGCTGAAACTTACCCACATAATTACACAAAGGAAAACTACATTTGATACTAATACAGCCATCGCCGGAACTTGATAAATCCAATCAGATATATCTGGAGTCCAAGGACAACTTCTTATGACTTCTCCGTTCTGAAAACAATGAAAGCTAATTTAATATAAGCTTTTTATATTTTTTAAAAAGAAATATTTGGAAAAGATGAAGTCAAAAGTAATACTGGCGTTTCTGGTATATTTCAAGAAATTTCTTTTTCTTTTGGTAAATATAAAACTGTCTGGAGAGATTTCTAATAATGAAAGAACGAATATAATCTATAAAAGCCTTTTATTAAATTCTATCGTGCTTTAGGTCAGAAGATAAAGAAACAAAATGGTTTCTCTCCTGGATTTTAATTTGTAGAGAAAGTATAGGTATCGGCTAAAAAAATCTAAACGGGAAAAACGATTTTGTGTGTTGACTACATCCGATGATTATTGTTAAGCGTTGCGTATTCCATGTGCAAATTTTAATTAGCATTTTATTAACTGTTTTACTTTTATCGTCGAGTTGTGCACACAAGTAATTGCATCAAGATATTTATTCTAAAAATCAGTTTTACAAATTTAATTACTATATACAAGACATAGATATTATTTATTTATTTTTAATGTTTGTGTAACAGTTAGTTTTGAGGAATGTTACATTTTGAAATAATTCATTACATTTTAAAACATTGTGACACTCCGTTATCGGTTGTTCCAGATAACACAGAAGATTCCTAAATTCCTAACATTTTCAGCTTAGTACAACTTATCTTGTCAACGTAGATTCAGTAAAATATTTGGAAACTGTTCACAAAAATAACTTTCAAAGATGCTTTTAGAAGACTTTTTTCTAATTTTTAATTAAAGTAATAACTGTTATCAAATATCGTTTTGGTTACTCTAGATAAGCCAAGAATTAAGGCCGTACAGCGAATTAAATTCTTAAAGATTTTATTGATCCAAAAGCATTAGTACATTTCATGACTACAAGATTAAACTACTAGCTAATCATTCTTGTAAAAATTTGCATTCGTTTTACTTAACTCCTTACAAGGAATTAAAAGTGCTGCCGTTAGAATTCCGTCATATAAAAATGTTTCAACAAGAAGATTTGCTACATGTCTACAGCAGTACCACGGCAGTTGGTGGTTGCATTTACAGCAGACCATATGTAATTATTACCAACCATTTTATTTATTCGTTCTAAAAGGTCTGTACTTCTACTCCGTAAATAACTAACTGCCATTGTATTGCTGTTTCGAACGAAAGAAAAAAAAGAGCGTTGAAAAAGCTATGAACATTGGCTAACAACACTGGCTATTAACATGGGCTGCGAACACTAGCTATTAACACCTAAAGTGCCGCCATAAATTGGACGTAAACGAATTCTAATGGCTGCAAGTTTTTGTGACGTTCATTTTTTATGAACCTTACATGGGTCTTGCCTTCACTAATTTTGGTTATCTTCACTGGGTGCTGTTTAATATCTTTAATCTATGTTACCGTTCCTATAAGAATTTGTACGAAAATATATACTTTTTGACCACCTTATATATCATTTAAATGAAATTTTTAATAATTTTGATTGTATTAAATTTATGTTGCACATGGGAATTTTCTTTGTACTGAAAATTATTTCGTTGTAATTACTTTGAGATGGCCTGGATTGATCTTATTTTGTGATCTCTAGTTATCTCTAGTTGCCAGATGTAGTTTAAGCAAACTTCTTTTGCTTTTGTAGAATTAATTTCTGCTTGTTTTATATGATTTCACTCGTTTATTGTTCTGTTTGACATTTATTTGATATCAGTTAATTAACAGAGGTTATCTATTATCGCTCATTTGGCTAATGATTGGCTATTAGATTCAGAATAGGTAGCATCAGTTTTGGTCCATTTCTAGCTATTTGCATGCGATTTTTTTTCGAATTTTTTTTCGAATTTTTTAAACATCTGCCTTTTGTCTAAATTCCCTATTCACTTATACGGTTTAAACAACTTTTTTGCTTGCCTCATTAGAGTTTCTATTGTTCTCAGTGATATTTAATTTTTATCTTAAAGAAACTCTATTTTGAAATTTTTAGACCAATCCGCAGTTGCCACATACCCCTTTGGTGTCCTCAAACTGGCTTTCTGAATGCTTGTTGGTTGGAGATTGTGCATTTTGGCTGCAGTTTCACTTTCCGAATCTCGACGGGGGTCAGTTTTAAGAACTCGCTTAGGACGAACGGGTGTGCTGATCTACCGTTCGGGTTGTGGTTTCTAACCGCTTAAATTTTTTGTTGTTTCCACTTGAGGAGAGGTGTTTAGTGTTACTGTGGAGGCCACCCTTGAATTCTGGGATTACCTTATTTAGCATACTTCGTTAAGAAGCTTCAAACGTATTGAAGGTATGTTAAACGGTCCTGTCTTTTATTTTGTTCTCATTTGCTCCGTGTTCGTCTTAGCTTTTATGGGGAGGCCAGCAAATCTTTTGAGAGCGTTATTGGGGTTCCTTTCGATGCAGTAGTGGGGAGCTGTTCCATCACCTCCTAAGCGCTGAGAACACTTGTGGCACCTCGGAACTGCGCGCCACCTAGTGAATTTTGGACGTCATCTCCTGATTGCGAGTACAGTCGCCCGTCGCATCGTGTTACAAGACTTTTAAATTTTTATTGTTGGCTTCTTTCCTTCAGGAACGATTAACCACTATGAATTAGTTTTTTGTAATTTATTGGATTTCCTTGTAACCAAATTGTTTACTAGATTCATTAAAATGTTACACTCTAATTATTTTCTTTTGCTTCAAGATGTTTTTTTTTGCGCTCTGAGTAAGCTTAGAGTTAAATTTTTCCATAAGGTTGCACTACACTCATTTTATTAACAGATGCTGTAAATAAGACTGAGTTTTTTTAAATTGTTGTTAAGTTAAATAATAATTGTTTTTTGAATGATTTAAGATTTAATGTTGATTTAAATTTAATGATTTCATACGGGATGGGCCACAAGTATTAGAACAGTTGTGTTTGGAATTTTGTTTCAGGTTAAGAAGAAGCATCTTTTCGGTCTGACATAGCTATATCAGCCGAATCTGCTACTTTCAAGTAAGTTCCTTAATTGTTTTTTTCATCTGTTCTGACGTTGTGTTCCCTGTGGTTTTTTTTGATTTCAAATTAATTTTTAAATGATTTAAGAATTTCAATTTACTCTATGCTTAGAAGACTTTTAATAAGACTAAATAAAATTTAAATTTTTGTATGCACATAAGGGTCCTAGTTTGTTTAAAGAAAATATTTAATTTTTGGTAACGCAAGGTCACGTTACATTTTTTTTTTCACTAAATTGGTTGTTTACAAGTCTACAATGAACACGGCAGTTATAAGGAAAAAACATTTTGACCACCGCGACTAGAAATGTACGTTTCTTCTATACAGGCCACGGTAGGCAATTTCACACCAAGCCTGTACAGGCATAAAAAGTGGATTTACACTGATCTGCGGGTAGGTTTTTACCAATCACCATTTGGGTTAGGAGAATAAAGGCGTCAAAAGATCAAAAAAGACTTCTTTCGGGCATAGCCATGGCCTGTTCCTAACCAGCTTTCTGTATACCAGTTATTCAACCACGACCTCTCGACACTGTGTTAGCTGACTATACTTATTTATCTTTTATTAGTAATAAGCTTTCAACGTAATGATACATATTATACAACAAAAAAAAACACGACTCTAAATACAGTTGGAAATACCATTATTGCATTTTAATTCTAAAAATCTATTAAAAATTTTAGTTTTATCTTTACTTGTTTTGCATTGATTTTTGCAACTTTAAACAACCAAAGTTTACAATGTAATAATACACCGCAGTATATTTTAAAGTTATTGTGGCAAAACTTTCTAATAAAATATACATGAGGATTATCACTTATTACATAAAGTTATTGAAAACACTTTCTACGCATTTTATATCAGAATTACTAAAACATGTGGTAACGTAACCTAGATACTTTCTTAATATCCTTAAAATTAGTAAATCGAAATATTATTTTCACTTAATACTAGTAAGTTTATTTTATTATAAAACACAGGTAAAAACAAATTTATACTAATTAATACTGACTAGTTCTGTACGTTGGTATTTAATACATATAATGTTGAGAAAGGACAATAAATATTGTTTTAGAATTTCTGGTATAAATTTCAATAGCTTTTGTGTTAAAAGTTATAATTATGATCCTCTTGCGTATTATGTTAGAAGGTGCCTCTACAACTGTCAGAATCAGTATAGTAGATACCTACCCCTTTATTGTCTTGAGTGGATTGTTATTCTGAACAGAGTATACACAGTTCAGTTTTACCTTATATACTTCATACATAACTTTTCATAATGTTATTATTAATCTTTGTCTAGGCACGTGTCTACATGTTGTGTTATTACTAGTATGGTGTACATTTAACCTTGTAATTGGACATTTGCTTGTACGGTATTTGTTTCTAAATAAATAAATAACTTTTAGTTATTGTAGAAACATAAACTTCAATCATTTAAAAATGGACAAATTGTTTTTATATTTTCGAAGTTTAGAATAAATCATTGAAGATAAAATCATAGAATCATTAGAGAGAGAGAGAGAGAGAGACCAGAAGAAGAAATTTAGTTATAAAAAGCGTAGCCGATGAAGAGAGAGAAATCGAGGGAGAAAGAAAAGACAAAATACTTAAAGTGAGAATACTAGGGAGATATAAAACAGGAGGAAACAAGACCGATACTCTTAAAATTAACTACCCGATAAAAGAAACTGGAAATTCTAGAACATGCAAAAGAACTAAAAGGTACATACGAGGGCGGTTCAATAAGTACCCGTGTTAGAAATGAAGACATTTTTTTTCAAAATTTTTTTTTTAATTTTTTAACATAGTCTCCTTTTAGAAATATACACTTTTCCCAACGTTCCTGCCATTTTTTTAACCCCTCCAAAAAATAGGATTTGTCGAACTCTCCAAAATACGCCTCTATCTCGGCGATGACTTCCTCGTTTGAGCTAAATTTTTTTCCCGCGAGCCATTTATTCATGTTAGGAAACAAGAAAAAGTCGCAAAGAGCCAGATCGGGTGAATACGGGGGGTGTGGCAGCAATTCATAACGGAATTCATGCAGTTTGGCGGCGGCAACTCCGGATGAATGTGCTGGTGCGTTATCGTGGTGAAACAGCACCTTCTTTTTTGCCAAATGCGGCCGTGTCTCCTTCAATTTTTTGTCGAAGCTGTCTAATAACTCACTGTAGTATTGTCCAGTGATCGTTCTTCCTTTTTCTAAAAAATCCATGAGGATGACGCCGTTCGCATGCAAAAAAATCGTCGCCATGACCTTTCCGGACGATGGAACCATCTTCGCCTTCTTTGGAGCAGATTTACCGGGAGAAATCCATTGTTTTGATTGTTGCTTAGTTTCTGGTGTGTAATGATGAATCCAGGTTTCATCAACGGTGACAACTCGACGCAAAAACTCCTTCGGATTTCGCTTAAATTGTTCCAAACACTGCTTCGAAGTTAACAGCCGCATCCGCTTGTTGTCCACCGTTAGCAATCGCGGCACCCATCGCGCCGACAATTTTTTCATCGCCAACTTATCATGTAAAATATTAATTGGCGTTCCGGTCGACACACCTTCTGCCTCTGCTACTTCACGCACTTTCGTTCGTCGATCAGCGAGAATCATGTCGTGGACTTTTTGAATGATTTCCTCGGTAACCACGTCTGCCGGGCGTCCTGGTCGCTCCTCATCAGAAACGGATGTTCGCCCACGTTTAAATTCGTTGAACCAATATCTAACTGTGGTCATAGATGGCGAAGTGTCCCCATAAACAGCATCCAACTTTGCTTTTATCTCCTCGCATTTTTT
>VTPC01001198.1:0-50127 GCA_011009095.1 Ignelater luminosus
TGTTTGTGTTCTAGAATGTATTTGAGCAGGATAGTAACAATCTAACAAAACTGTAGATTTCTCACAAATGAAAAGTACAATTTCCTGCGGTTTCAAGGTTTGAAATTAACTTTAATAAAAAGAGTATATGCCTTGGTCAATCGGTCTTAATAACAATCTAATGCTACTAAATGCGAAACTTGAACAAAAATAAATTGTTGTGTATTCAATGATAACATCATTTATTTTGTTAATTTTTTAGGATCGAATAGTGAAGAGGCTTCTATCAGTCTATCACTCTAGTGTGTTATTACCGTGAGTGTAGCTCAAAAATACATACTGACAGACTCAATTACTTATTAGAAAGGTTTAGCCTAAATTTTTTTAATTATTTTTTAACATAGTTCCTTTCGAGTGCTACACATTTAGTCCAACGACTTTACAATTTCTTTAAGCCGCCCGAGAAATGTTCTTTTGGCAACTCGTCAAAATAGGCCTCGGTTGCAGCAATAACCTCTTTATTGATGCGAAATTTTTTACTGCGACAGATTTCTTCGAATTCGGAAATAAAAAGAAGTCGTTTGGGGCCACATCCCGTGAGTATGGTGGATGGGAAAGCAATTCGTAGCGTAATTGTACCAATTTAGCGATCGCAATTGCGCATGAATGAGATGGGGCGTTGTCGTGATGAAAGAGTACTTTATTACGTACCGAATGTGGGCATTTTTTTCTTTAAGTTGACATCAAAACGGGTCAATATTTTGTCCCTTTCCAAATAGTCAATATGGATTATGCCTTTAGAATGTCAAAAAATAGTCGCTATGACCTTATTAGCTGAGTGATCACTTTTAGTCTTCTTTTGTGCACTTTCGTCTGGTGCAATCCATTGTTTCAAATGTTCCTTTGTCTCAGGTGTATGGTGGTGGGTTAACAGTAACATATCGGCGAAAAAACTCGACATGGCCAAACATTGATTTGAAAGAACACAAATTCTCATTTGGTCCACTGCAAGTAATTGCGTCACCCATCTTGCCCATACCTTTTTCATATGCAAATGTTCATGTAAAATGTTGTGCACTCGTTCGATTAAGATGCCTACAGCATCAACTATCTCGCGCACTTTCAAACGTCGATCAGCCATTACCATATCATGGAGTTTGCCAACGATTTCCTTTTTTTTTACAAGGGAAGGAGGAAATCCTCATGGATACCGCAACGTACGTTGCGGCATGCCCGACTGTACTGAATCATGTCAGTACCCTACGGGCTAAAACCGCCTCCTTTGCCAAGCGCATAGGTGCGCAGGAAAACCATTAGTATTACGTTGCGCAGCTGTGGCATTTTGGTGTTACGGGTCTCGTGTATCGTTTCCACCTTCTATTTCTCTTCTTTTCCGCCTTCATCCTTGTTATCATGATTTTTTCGAGATAGCCATACATAAGGTCCCACTGGTATTTGTTTGTAAGCATTTGTTCAATGAGGTTTTCAGGCTTTAGCTGTTCTCCTGTTTGGGTTTGTACACAACTTCGCTCTCGGTGAAAGTTACCGCACACGTATATGGCGTGTTCTACGTTATCGGAGCTCTGTCCACAGAAAATGCATTCGTCCAGCTCCACTTTTTTTGGTTGCATTTAAGTACACTCCAAAACTTCTGTGTCCTGTAAGTGTTTGTGTGGCATAGAACCCTGTCCCTCCGTGCTTCCTGTTGATCCATCTCTCAATGTTCGGGATCAGTCTTTTTGTCCATTTTCCCTTACTGTTGTTCCGTTCCCATTCAAGTTGCCATCTTTCTACTGTTCGGGCTCGAGCCTCCTTTCTGTTCCTATTTCCTGGCTCGGTCTCGCGTAAATCTTTGCGTTCTTTGGCAAGAAGTTCTATGGGTATCAGTCCTGCAATAACTAGCAGGGCCTTCCTTGATACTGTTCGGTAAGCTCCACTTATCTTAATGGCCAGTTTCCTCTGCACTTTCTGCAGCATGCTGCAGTTCTTTGCAATGTTCAACCCGCTAACCCACACCGGTGCTACGTATAGCATCTTTGAATGCGCCACCGATGCTAACATTTGTTGGGCTTTTATTTGAGGCCCTCGTGTGCTGGGCATTAATCTACCTCGGGCGTTCGTTAGTTGTTCCGCTTTGTTTGCTGTGTGTCTGATGTGCTCTTTATAACTTATGTTTTTGTCTAATATTACTCGGAGGTATTTGACTTCATTCTTGATTTCGATGTTTTCCCCCTTGATGTAATTCTTATAGGCGATACGACTCTCCTTCCGCTAAATAGGACAGCTTCGGTTTTTTTCTGGTGCCACTTCTAATTTGTTATTTTCCATCTATATGTTTTTTGCCTCTAGTGTTTCATTTGTTTTTCTTTGCAGCTCGTTTTCCTCCTTGCCAGTTACTATTACTGCCAAGCCGTCTGCAAAGGCTTATCGTGACACGCCTTCTGGTACTTCGATTTTTAGCACTGTGTTCCACAGAAATGGTCCCAACACCGATCCTTGTGGTACTCCGCTATTGATTTGTATCTCCTCGCTATTTTCCTCGCAGTCTTCGATTATTATAGTTCTGTTTTGTAGATAACTTTTGATTATATTCGTTAAGTAGTGGGATATTTCCCGCCTTTCTAGATCTGGCAATGCCCGTCCAACTAGCCGAGTTGAAGGCGTTTCTTTTCTTTTTTAACATAAAATTAAAAATTATCAATTAATTATTCACCAATAAATTTCAGTCGCATTGCTTGTTCTACAGTGACCAGCACGCAGAGTTTTCTTGTGTGTCTGGTCCCTGCCTTAGCTGTCCTCGCTGTGTTTACCACTTCTTCTACGGCTTTTATGGTTGATTTTCCTTTACGGAATCCGTATTACCTGTTTGAAAGGCTCTCTTTCTGTTCTAATTCTTTGTCTAGTCTCGCCTTCATTATGTGCTCGTACAACTTCCCTAATGTGTCGAGTAGGCGTAGTGGTCTATAAGCCTGTTCTTTGTCTGTTTTCTTTTCTTCCGGTATTAGCATTAACTTTGCCTTTTTCCATTCGGCGGGGAAGGAACCTCTTTTTAGCAGCTTGTTATACACGTTCCTTAGTAGCTGGGGGTCTTCCTTGGCGATGAGTTTAACGACCTCCCCTAGTACTTGGTCTGGTTCGGGGGCCTTTTTGTTTCTTATTTTTTTTCCCGGTTTCTTCTATTGTTATTTCCGTCATTCCTGTATTTCCCTGTCTGTTCTATATCGCGTCGTCATGCTTTGCGAATAATTTGTTGCATGCTACTTTTATCTTTGCTAGCGGGATATTACTCTGATGTTTGCTCTTGAGATGTTTGGTTGCTATTTTGTATCCTCTGCCCTATACGTCTGAGTCAATTTCAGAGCCTATACGCTCCCAATGACTTTCTCTAGAGCGCTCAATTTCCATTTTGAGTTTCTTCCTGGCCGCTCTGTATTCTTCTTCCAGCTCTTTAACTTTCTCCTGCTGGTCGCCCTTTTCTGCTTGGCGGCCTTGCTTCCTTCTTTCTCTGGTCAGCCGCCGTCTCTCTGCAATGCACGTTTTTCTAGCTTCCGCTATTTCCCCGTTTCACCAGTAGACAGTTCTCCGTTTTTTTATTTTCTTCTTTTGTAATGTATCTTCGCAGATCTTCCTGGCGTATTTGATTAGTTCGACGTGGTTTGTCAGCGTGTCTGTCTCCAATCTATTATGTATTTTTGCTACTATCTTCCCCTCGTGTTGTTCATTGTAGTACCACCACGATTTCCTTAGTAGTGACCGTTTGTGAGGGCCCGGGGCGTTCACCATCATCAGTGCTCGTATGGCCAGTTTTAAATGAATTAAACCACTTGAAAATCATTCCATGCGATGATCGAGCAGATTCACCGTAATTTTTCCGTAATTTTGTTTTAGTTTTTTTCACTGTTTTTCCACGTAAAAAATAATGTTTAATTAAAACACAAAATTCACTTTTTTTCATATTTACAAAATAGCACAAACTTAATTGATTTCTATGACTGTCAAATGTATACTATTTCACAGATTGACATGAAATTTGGAGGTTAAGCCTCTAAAAAACTGACGTATATGCTAATGTTTTCGATTTACCGATATCAGCGCCATCTACGGAAAAGTCATGCTTCCGTCAAACAGCCCTCGTATATTCCCAAAAACTTTTTCGGGATAATTACTGATTTTCGTTACTTCCTCTGAGGCACGCTGTCCTTATTGTTAGTTAGCAGACAGAGTACCAAGTACAGAACATTATCAGACAGTGACGTAGCTACACTGTCATGGGCCTGGATTGGAAGGTGTTTTGAGGGCCTCTAATGGCTTGTTGATTAGCCAAACGTTTGTATTTTTTCTATAGTACTCGTCAGTGTCAAAATGTTGGCTAAAAATAAAATTTGCTTCTTTTTTTTAGAAAACAGCAACAGTAGCAATAACTAAGTAACTGCAGGTTTTGCAAACTTTCGGGCTCATAGAAAAAAAAGCGTACTATACAAAATATACACATGTAGTTTTGGATCTCCTATTGGTACGCCACTGTCATCAGAATCATTTAATTATTATTTACTGTACTGTCTTTAACAAGAATAATTGCTAGTCAAAGATCCTCAAGAATTTGAAGTAGAACACCGAACCTTACCAAGTTACTAAAACGTCTGCAGTAATTCATGGTATTGCAAGAATGTAAAGGGGCGTACAAACACACGGACTCATAAGAAGTCTGAAACCCGAACTCGGTCCACAAGGATTTGGATCACTACAAGAAGCAGGGAGTCTTGCAAAGATTTAAAACACATCAAAGAGACAATTTTAGATACTGACAATTACTCCATAGAATTGATCGCTCTTTAAACCTCGACTTCAGTAGAACCTATCAAAGGTCAATCTATCATCTTATGAATTCCTGTAATTTATATAGAATATTAGTCATTTTTTTCTGCTTGTTATGAGACAGTCAAAATGTCTCTTTTCAATACCGTATCTTCTATAGTCGATCACAATTCTAGTTTGTGATCTATGGACAAACATCGTGGATTAGCCATTGATCATAGTCAAGATCTACTCAGCATAGTAGTTATCAAACAGGTATAGCATAAGCAGCGTCCTACAAAGTTTTAAGTAGACATGGCAAGAAGAGAGGAGATTTCAAAGGGTCAATTTGAACCAGGAAGATCTATTTCAACTAACAAATCCGCAGATTCCTTTTCGGTTTCCTTTTAGATTAGTTTTACAAAAACTCATAGAGATTATGGAACTCAATGGCCTCGACTTTTCCTGATAAGGACAAGTATAGCATGCCGAAAACTTTTTTTACGAAGAAAAACTCCTATAGTGTCTGATTTGACAGACGGGTACAGGCTCTTTGAGATAATTAATTTTGGCGCTAGCTAACAAAAAGCAGAAAAGGAAAGAATTCAGTAAACTATCGATAATAGTAAATGAAGGTTTTCATACTGTTCCTGTAGTTTTATTATAAAAATCCTCAGCGAGCTTCTTGTTTTGCAATGGCAATCAATCTTCACATAACACTATCGACGTAACTTCTAAAACTCTTCGGTATCAAAAACTTTTTTTCCAAAACCAAAAACGGACTGGAGACTACTTTTAGATCTTACAGTGATTTCTTGGCATTTAACCTTGCCTTTGGAACCCCTCGTCCTCTCTTCACTTGTAAATTAGAAAACACAATTATAAAAATTACCAAGCCTCACATTGTTGCGCTTAAAACACGTGCCTCCATGTTACTTATGAAATGTTAATTAATTCCAGTTACATTTTAGGCTTGATTCATACGCCTACTCAGCTTTGCTGTTTTTTCTCTTCGATTGGTAGCAACAGTGGTTAATTGAATATCATGAATTGTTCATTTGGGCTTGTGCAGCTTCTGTTTCGTAAAGATGCTTCAAGTCAAATTAGAAATAGCATTCGTCTTTTACATCATCGTTACGATTCTATAATCTTGTAATGTAAACTACAGTGTGTCCACATTTCGATGCTCACTATTGGAATCTCGGAAATCGTAAGAGATACGAAGTCGGTTAAATTAGAAAAGATTTGGCTATTTTGGAGATCGGTTTACTCATGCTTTTGTTTTTTCAAAAAAGTCCACGGCTTACTAGATATTTGCTAAAAACGAAATTATTATTTTTTTAAAAATAAAAAGCATTTCACACTTAAAGTGCCATGGCTTTAAACATATGAAAATCATTGATTTTTGTCAGATAAATTACATTTGTTATGTAACAATTGCTAAAACAAAACAAAAGATGCTTTTAAGATACTTTACTGAGCATTCACAGCTAGCATCATGCCCCATAGAAGCGTATTTATTTTGTTTTAGCAATTTTTGCATAACAAATGAATTTCTTTGATAAAACTCCACGACTTTGTGTATTAGATGTCATGGCACACTATGATGAAAAATGATTCACTTCATAACAAAAGAATAGCTATGTCAAACCATGTATCACTGAAAAGCAATTAAGGCGTGCAGTAATATGGAAATCAAATAGGCGTTCCATTAGACAAAATTTGGATTTACGTTTCACCGCCGAAGTAAAAGAAAAGACAATTGCGAAAATATTTTTTTTGTGTTTCGGAGTAAATTCTCTAAAACACCCTCTTTGTTGTTCTTTTCTATCTTTGCTTGTTCCTGAGATGTTTCACTTTAAAGAAAATAAGATAATTTAGTTTTTAGCAAATATCTAGTAAGCCGTGGACTTTTTTGAAAAAACAAAAGCATGAGTAAACTGATCTCCAAAATAGCTAAATCTTTTCTAATTTAACCGACTTTGTATCTCTTACAATTTCCGAGATCCCAAAAGTGAGCATCGAAATGTGGACCCACTGTATGCTCGGTGTATTGATAATTTGTCTATCTTAAGTAAATATTTATTAGCTAATTACTTTATTCCTTTTTTTCTGTCTGTTCAATAGAGGGAATACCTCATTTTGCTGATTTATGTAATTATTTAGATTTTGAAACTAGAACGGAATTTCGTGTTTTCCCTAACCACACTTTTCTGTTACAGTAGCCAAAAAAAAACAGACAGATCAAAACAGAAACTTTTTTGCTTTTTTTTACCTTGCATCTTGAAGTATGAGGAAAGAAATCACATACGCCAATGATTTTTGTAGTTTCAAAACACACTGTTATTGAATTTGATTTTTTGATTTGTTAGTATCAATTCAAATGATTCTGCAGATAGGAAATGCATTTATTGAATGTCGTGACAGATGATCCCATCATATTCAACACACTTACGAATTATGGAAATATTGTCCAAATATATCTGTAGTAGGGGATCGAAATTTTTTATTCACTTTTATTCCTTTGAGAATTCAATTGCATCAGAGGGGGTCCATGAGACGTAGGTGCATACATTTTCACTATCTCTGATATTCCTTAGGTTTGTACTTTGTACAGAAATTTGTTTGTTCATTTTTATACCTAGTATGTATTGTTTGGCCAGTTATCATAATACAATCTTGTTTTCACATGGCATATACACCCAAGTGAATTAATATGTGATAGCAACTTGCATTTTAGCTTTTTTTTTTGAAACTCACTTAGCGATTGTGATAAGGACTACAATCGTAGGTGTTGCTGGAAATAATTCATAATTATACAGTGTGTCCGAAAAGTATGGAATATCCTATATATCTCAGTAAATATGCATTTTATGGAAAAATGTTTCCTATAAAAGTTGTTTGGTGTTTAGTTTTACATTACAGGGCAATACCAAATAACTATTTTTAAAAAAAACAAAAGCACAACGAATAATGCTTCAATTTTTTTTAATGGGAAGGTATCCCTTTATTGTACTCATTTGATAGAGAATGTTTTTCTCTTTTCAATGATGTAAAACTTTGATACACTTGCATAAGTAAATTTTGATTAAAACGCAAACAATTGTTTGAATAACGCTTAAAAGTTTTTTATTCATTTGTTACCTTTCCAGACGCAGTCTTTTAAATTTTCAATATCATCTAGTCACATTATGGTCTGTGTGATACACTTTTGTTTGTTGCAACAATTGAATGCGTCGTAGAAATGTCAATTAATAACCGAACTGAAGCGAAAAGTTATTTGTTTAATTAATTTAAGCATTTCGATTAACGTGAGGATAACAAAGTTACAGAAATACGACTCGCTATGGCTCATTTATCAGAAAAACATCGTATCGAAATTTCAATGATGCTGAGATATGGAGACAGAAGGAGAACACAGGAGGAAGTTTGCAATTTGTTTAATAACGTGCACCCCGAATACCATATTTCTCAGTCTACTGTAAGTAAAATTTTGCATAAATTTCATGAGACGGGTTCTGTCAAAGATCGTCCAAAAACGGGCAAACCTAAAGCTCTAAATAATGAACAACGTGAGAATATAATGTTGGCTGTCGTGGAAAATCCACGTGTTTCTGTTCGACAAATTGCTCGTGAACATACTTTGAAGAAATTTACTGCACACGAAGTTCTAAGAAAGGAGAAGTCGCATCCGTATAAACCTTGTATAGTTCAAGAATTATTAGAAGATGATTTAGATCGAAGATTGCAATTTTGCGAAGAAATAACACATAGGCTTCAGGAAAATGCAAATTTTCATAAAAATATCCTCTTCACTGATGAGGCAACGTTTTGTTTGAATGGTACCATTAACTAACAAAACACGTGCTACTGGTCTTCGCTAAATCCTGGCTGGTATGTAGAAGGGCACACCCAGTATCAGCAGAAAGTCAATGTCTGGGCAGGAATTATTGAAACCCAAATTTTGAGACCTTTTTTTATAGAACATAATTTAACAGCTGATGCGTATCTAGATTTTTTAAAATTTGACTTAGTTCCTGCTTTAGCTGTTCTATTTCCTAATGAACTAAATTCAAATGTACCCCATAACAGAATATGGTTGCAACAAGACGGTGCTCCTCCTCATTTCGGAATTAATGTTCGACAGTTTCTTGATAATACTTTCCCTTATCGATGGATAGGCAGAAGAAGTGCAGTAGAATGGCCAGCTCGCTCGCCGGATTTAAGTCCACTTGATTTTTTTCTGTGGGGCCATCTCAAAAATAAGATTTATGTCGATATGCCTGAAGATATTGAAACTCTAAAAGACCGTATTAGAACAGAGATTAGAGCTATCACACCAGAAACGATTCAAAATGCAGTAAACGAATTTGAAAGACAACTTTATCAATGCCAAGCTGTAAATGATGCACACTTTGAACACCTTCTATGAACTGTAGAGTGTAGTTATACAAAATTTTCAATTCGTAACAGATGAATATTGAAATAAGCTTTCAAACAATTTTCTGCGTTGTAATCAAAATTTACTTATGCAAGTGTGTCAAAGTGTTACATTATTGAAAAGAGAAAAACATTCTCTACTACTACAACTTTTATAGGAAACAGTTTACCATTATATGCATATTTACTGAGATATATAGGATATTCCATACTTTTCGGACACACTGTATATAAATGTGAACAGATGATTTATAATATTTTATAATAATTTTGATGATTATATTAGATCTGTTTTAAATAACACAACATTTGTGCTTTTATCAATGCATGTATACTTACTAAAAGCACTGACATTTATATGCTAACAAAATCCATTTTTTATCCATAAATAACCGTAGAAACGTCAACAAGTCATTTGAAGATAAAATTACAATTGCAAGATATTTTGCTTTCAGAAAGCTTCTCCATTAACTAGAAACGTGCAACAAAACGAACGGATTTTTCAAAACGAATTGAACGATAATTTTAACGTTTAGAATTTTCCAAGTGACAAACATCCAGCAAGAAAACAAAGGTCCGCAATATTTTCTACTGATTGAAATTCGAAAGAAGTAAAGAGTGCAATACCCGGAATTTCTTATGTGTTACACACGAGCTAGAGAAATGTCATAAAAGGGGGAGTCGAACAGATGTTTCTATTTTCATTTGGGAAACGAGAAAAATGCGAGGCTCGTCAGGCTGAAATGGTAGGCATTTTAGCAAAGCCTTCGACTACATATTTCGTCGCACAAGACACGCAATCTAGGCATTTCCATGCCCCGTTATGGACCAGAGGGTGCTCATATTGCCGCGGTTGGGGGCGCAGCAGTTCTCCGAGTGCAGTCATCATCGAAGTCGACGAAAACGTCAAAAGGAAGGAGCCTCGGCTATTGTCGCTACGCTTTCTAGCAGGATCTCCTGCAGGATACGCCCGAAGATATTGCATGTACACGTTGGTTTAAATTGTTGGAAGCGAGATAGCGTTCATTTTGGTGATGAAATTTTTCTTTTAACACACGGATCTTTAGCAAAGTGGTCTGAATCACCGGTCGTAATCGTAATCGTTCTCGAGCTTCAAACGTCCTTGAGCACCATTTCTCAACTTGCTCTGTATCTAATGGACGCTTTCTTCTGATGTACTTAACCATAAATAAACCGAAACGGTAACGGTTAAACGGTTTATATCGCTGCTCGTTATTTGGATAAGTCGATAGTTAAAGTTAGTTACCTGCAAAAATCCTTATCAATCTATTTTATGAGTTTACTCGACAGTTTCATTTCAGTAGTCGCGAACCATTTAAGAAATTTAATTTTTCTCGGCTTTTACCCAAATCAGAAAATAACCTTTCGTCGATATTTTATGCGTATTAAGTATGTGTAGATTTTCCTAAAACTATTTTATATGCAAAAGATATTTAGAAATTACTTATAAGGAAAAGTTGGTCTTCAATTTTCAAGGAAAATCATTCTTGTTTGGCAAGTTTTAAGATCTTGGCGCCTTCCTTACGCGGATGATCGTTTCACTGCAGGAGGTTCACACACCTAAAAGACCTTGTAGTATTAATAAAGTTTTTAAGTAAGGATGTCCCATTTTTGGACAAGAGTATATTATCTAAACGCTAAGCAAGGTTAAAAGAATATTAATTATTCGCTTTCCAATTATCTTTTTCCTTTCACTTCGTTGATTAACAATATATTATCGATCGGATGATGTTTAAAATTAAAAATCAAACCACTTTTTTTATTTGTGATAATGCGAACCCATAAAAAACTTTTTTCCAGTTTGTTGAATGATGCAGTAAAATCGTATTTTATTTTCATGCAACCAATCCCTTGACCATTGTTTCTATTTATTGCTCAGTTTATCTGTTAATAAACAATAATAAAATTTTGAGGTCAGAAGTGGAACAAAACCGGAGCGTAGGTTGGACCTGAATTTTTTTACTTCCTGAACAATGTGGTGCTCCGAGGTATGTAATTTCATAATTAACAATGCAAGCGATGATTATAAATATACAAACGAGAGGATTAAATTAAAATCGATATGTAGGGATAGAGAGAGAAAGGGAGGCCTGTAATTAATTGACGGCTATCGCTAGGCATTTCAACTTGCAATTAAAATAATTAAATATACCAGGGCATGGTGGTTTATTATATCCAGGCATTTTCAATCGTTCATTAATAGAATGTTTGATTGATATTATAATATGTAGAAATATTGGAGTAATCAAAACGTGACTCTATCGAATTGACCCTGAATTGTAATTTCTGTTTTGCTGTTCTGTTTATATTTTAAATAAATCGCTAATCGCAACTCAATCATGTGAATATATTGTAAGATGTTAAAAATTTCCAATCAGATTGTATATTTTTGTGGTAACAAGTTTCTTATAGAGTTTTTTTAAAAAAAATTGTACAAAAAATTAAGATACAGCTTAATAATAATCCTTGAAAATGTGGTATTGCGTGCTTGAGGTGCCCTCATGTGGTCATTAAATGAGATTAGCTGACCGGTAGCACTTACAAAACCAAGGATCGATAGTTCGTACCTACACATCACGCAGACTTTTCTTTAATTACCGGCGCACTCTATATTTAGTGTAGTATAATTAAAGTAAATACTCATAAATTCATTTTTCTTACGTTGTTATTTAACGTCAGTTATTTTTTTTAAATCTTAATTTACTTTCACCTTTTTATGAAAAATGAACTATACCAAACAATCAATACATAAAAACCTTGATAACTTTAATTAAACTAAAATTTATTATTTATAATGTTAACTTTCAGTACGTTGAACAGAACCCCAATATTAGGGGTTAAAACATATCGTGACCTGTAATTTAAATTATTTATAGTGTCTTAGGAAGCTAAAGTCGTTTCAATTGCATTTCGATCGATATAATGACTCGAACGTTGGAATTATAATTTTCAGAAGTGCATTTTACATTTTTCCCTTCTAGTCCTCATTTATCAGTATAATCCTGTAATAACGTTTTGTGTTACAATCGGTTACCTTTTGTATTTCCTTTTATTTTAAGTAATATTACAATACCGTATTGATTCATTTTCATGTTTTCAAGAAATATGAAACACTGGGAATTTTCACACATAATGTTATTTTCAATTAATATGCTTAGATTTCCCTATATTTCAAAATAGCTTTCTGGAAGACGTCGTACATTATCAAGGTGAAAAGGGGGGTGAAGACATTATTACAAAGCAGGTTTCATAATGACAAAACATTTAAAGAGTCCAACAAGGAGTAAAAGGAATGGAAAAAAAATGAAAACCTACCATAACACTATTTTAAATTATTGATATGTACGATACGAACGAAATGATGATGCAAACTCCACAAACAGTAGAGAAAAATGAGTTTTATGAAAATTTAAAACAGAGCTGCGGAAGTGAAAAATTAGCAGTAATAATTTTAGATGAACCTGGCGATAAAAAAGGTACATTCTTAAAGATGTAAAAATCTTCCAAGACTCAAAATGTAATGATCAACTATAATACTCCCAAAGATAAGATGAGTGTTAGATCAGTGTCGGATATACCTTTAAATGAAGCAGCAACAAAGAAATGAGAAACAATGGAAAGAGGAACACACAAGAAAAATATAAAAAAACTTCGTTCATTACTGTTGAAGGTCCTAAACCTAACAGAGAATGTATTTCAGTTTTAGCTGAGAAAACATCAACAACGAAAAGTTGATGAAGCAAAATGGCTTACAATCACTGATTATTATCTTTAGTAAGAGCATGTTCTACCAAGGGTGCAAGGGGCGCCTGGAGCTTGAATAAGTGATTGAGTCTTGTCTTTGCAGGGTAGGAAAATTTTCAAACTAAATGTGTGAAATATTATTTAGTATTCAAATCTGTTAAGTGCCAAAAATACTGAAAAACAAACATTGAAGATTAAAAACGAAAAGTATCAATAAACTTAGTTATTTTCAAAACCGACAAGAAAAATGCCAAAGTAGCTTTTGTTACTAAATTGATTGTAGACTACAAAAACTACAAAAATTCCCTTCTACAATGGCACAACAAATTGTTTTAAGAAATCTCTGTGTGTACTCTTCTCAATCTTAACCGCTGGTAAAGATAATCGAGTTCTACTACAAGATTTACTAAATACTGGTGATCTTTGGACGCTCATCAAATGTGACTAGCTATTACAGAGAACTTGTAAATTATGTCTTTGCTACGTAATGGAACAAACAAAACAAAAAAGAGAATAAGAAATTCTACAAGTGAAGCTAAAAAGACAGAAAACATGTCAGTGAATTAGAGGGCTCAATTCTTTCACTACATTTGTTCACTAGGTACGTTCTAAGTATGGCTAATACTTCGTCAAAATGTTCTCCAAAAAGGAAAGCTATTAGAAATTCGTAAAATTTGTCGAAGAAATCCGTCCTTGACTATGTTGCTCAAGATGACATAAAAGAATGTAGTTATGGATGTTGTCTTGAAATGCAGAGCACTAGAATTGATAAGAAAATCTAGAAGAAAAGCTAACATGATGGCCAAGAGATGTGAAAATGTTGAAAGTAAAATTCGATGATTAGATGGTAAAAGTTACATCAAGAAGGCTGACAGATCAATTGTTTACAACAATGCATTTCAAAACATTTAAAAGAAGTCGGATATAGAGATCACTAAAGCAGTAGTTCTCAAGCTGTTCTGTTAGTTAATTATCAGTTGGACCGTGTTTCAAGTAATACCATACCATGTTTTCCAGTCATCTTTGTTGCAAAGCTTACTCACTTACTAAATCGTTGAAAAAGCTATACATCTTGACAACGCCGCAACACTATCTACTTTACTTATTTTATTGGCAAAATTCACAAATCAACATTTTATGAATATGGAAAAAAAGTGAAGACTTGTAGTCGGCATTACCAGAGTTGACAAGAGACCTTCAGAACTGGCGATTTTACAATCTTCTGTTTCTGATGGCCACCAGATATTCACACATGACCATATCATCTTGGTGGCAGATCTTTCTGTGAACAAGATTGAGAAGAAATGGACCACAGAGCAGGTTGGCACGAGAATCTGCACTACAAGGCAAAGACAGAATCATAAAAAATAGCAAGTCTATCAATTGTTATATACAAAACATTGTAAAGAGCTAACAAAGAACACACAACCGAACGAGTATAAAGCAACCCTAATATGTGGAACTGGAAACTGGAAATTCAGGCTCCATATTTTGCGGTGATGTATATTCGAGGTATAAAGTTAGTATTTGGATAGGTGGCAAGGATTCACGGGTAGAGATGGAAAAATCAGTGCTTGCTTCTTTTAGACATCTCGAAAGTTTATAGAACAATCGCAACAAAGATACTAGAAGTGGTAACAGAGATAGGCAGAACCAACTACGGAGGCTGCCATTTACACGCGGTTATGTACCAAAAATAAAAGCTATCCAAAAGACTTGCAGCAAGAACACATTTCTAAATGAGTTAAGGTACCATTAATACTGTTGTATATAAACGATTAAGAATAAATGTTTTGGTAGAAATTCGTAAAATTTGTCGAAGAAATCCGTCCTTGACTATGTTGCTCAAGATGACATAAAAGAATGTAGTTATGGATGTTGTTTTGAAATGAAGAACACTATAATTTATAAGAAAATCTAGAAGAAAAGCTAACATGAGATGTGAAAATGTTGAAAGTAAAATTTGACGATTAAAAAGTAAAAGTTACATCAAGAGGGCTGGCTGATCAATTGTTTACAGCAATGCATTGTCTGTATCTCAATGCACTTGGTTCATTTGTGTTGAAAATCTGTGGTAGAAGTAGCAGGTTTTCCCGAGTTTTGTATTGATTATAGTTCAGTATTTGCCAGCAAATCTTAATTAAATAATTAATTAATTAATTAATTTATTTTACATCGTTAATTACAATTACAGTTATTTATATTAGTAAGTTACTTGATAAGCTAAATAATTTGCTATCTTTGCAAAGCATTTTTAATAATAATAAAAATAAATCTAATAACTTTTTGTACTATTCATGAGTAAGTTAATAATACCTTATAAAAATCTTAACAATTAATAAGAAAAGAAAAATAAAATTCTGTACAGTCTTGAAGGTAGTAGTCTTTCCATACCACATGTACAGTGTGTCCAAGATAAGGTTGCACAGCATGAGGATCTTGGAAACGGTAAGAGATAAAGCATCGGTTAAATGGGATGAAAGTTGGCTATTTATAGCACCTTTTTGTTGCCGCTCGCAAAATCTAGATATCTTGGATAGTTTCAGAGATATTTAAAGAAAACTAGATTTCTCGATTTTTATTATTTTTTCTTTTATTTATTTAAAGAGATATCGGAAAACTAAAACCACTTTTTCATTGCCACTTTTTGTTTTCTATTAAAATACGCTAACAAAATTCCTACACAAGGTTTCAGTTTCGAGTAACCATCATCAATCTCATTTTTTTAAATAGGCAGAAAAATAACTGAAAATTGTTTTGGATAGCTCTTGTTGTTACGATTCTAATGATTTAAACATGATAGGGTTATTTTGGTTTTGATTTTTTTGTGTTGAATGCTGCTGTGACCAACTCTAATAATTGCTATTCATCTCCAAAATTTTGGTTGAGCAGATGATTTTTGACATAACCCCAGAGGAAAGAAATCTAACGGTGTTAGATCAGGTGATCGTGTAGGCCAGGGTACTGCAGAATACATTAATTTATAGCATAAGAAATCAAAATAAAATATCATGTTTACATCATTAAAATCGCGATAACAAGAGCTATTCAAAACAATTTTCAATTGTTTTTCCGCCTATTTAAGAAAATGAGGTTGATGGTGGTTACTCGAAACCGAAACGTTGTACAGGAATTTTGTTAGCGTATTTTAATGGAGAACAAAAAGTGGCAATGGAAAAGTGGTTTTAGTTTTCCGATATCTCTTCAAATAAATAAAAGAAAAAATAATAACGAAAATCGAGAAATCTACTTTTTTTAAAATATCTCTGAAACTATCCAAGAGATCAAGATTTTGCAAACGCCAACAAAAGGCTCCTATAAATAGCTAACTTTCGTCCCATTTAACCTATCCTGTATTTCTTACCGTTTCGAAGATCCCCATGCTGTGCTTTCTTATCTTGGACACACTGTATATGTTGACTTGAGGTGAGTAAGGACAACTGGCCAAATCAGGCCAAAGTATTGTTGAATACGAATACTTTGTAACGACATATAAGTTTTTTCTAGAAACATTCCAAAATATGTGCTACAAAAGACTTACTTTTTATATCACATTGGCAAATTGCTTGTCGAACAAGATACTTTTAGCAAATTTCTCAAATTCGATTAGTTTTATCTACAGTTTGATGATTCTGGGCAATGTAGTATTGATTACTTGGAAGAGTCCTAAGTGATCACACGATTATCTATCTAAATTGTTTCAGTGTTCGTTTTGGAGCTTTCTGTTTCTTATACGTCTTTAATCAAAAACTTTTCTTCATTTTCTAAACGGAAGATTGGAAAATTCAAATAGTATTGGCAACATCACGGCCTGCAGCAGATGTATTCTTCAGATAAGTAGGTTTGATGTATCCTCTGCCCAAGTTTTTGGTTAGGACATCAAGTTGGTTTTCCATTTCGCGCGATCTTTTAAGTGAGTTTCTAGAATCTCAAAAGGCATTTTGAACTGCACGAACACTTGCATTACACAGTTTTCCTATTATAGAAGTTGGTAAACGTGGATTTGCGCAAAGTTATCTTACGTACTCTGTCTTGTTTTGATGACATTTTCGTAAACAGTAAGGTAAACAGTTGTCAATCGTGGACAGCTATAAGACCTTATTTCCTGCTTTTAAACTGTAATTATTGCCAACTGATTGTATAAATTATGAAATCTTGTTCACACTTACATGAAATAACGCAATCAAGTGCAACAAATTCATATCTACCTGAAAGTGTTTGTATTTACAAAGGTAAATCTATCAAGCAAGTGTTTTTAGGCATTGTAAATGGTTACTTATGTCTGTACATTGAAATATAAAAACGTTTTCACATTCCGAGGCACAATTAACCATTATCACCACTTACCGGTCTACGAAGTCAATAAGACGAGTTGTTAATGCACTACACGGGAAGAATCTTCAAGAGACTTGATCTAGCTATCAGGAAGTAATTCTCGTGCGTAGGGCTAAAGAAACACCATTGCCAAAGCTCAAGGGAAATTGATACAGAAACATCGCATCTTGAAAAAGAGTACTATAAAGATTTGTTACTTATATAAATTAAATATTGAAACCTTTATTAATACAATAACTAGGTTTTAGAAGCCTTTATGTGTTGACTTTACCTGCACGAAAGATTATGGTGGTACAGTACAGAGTTGGCGTTGATGGTTGTTAACGTATGCTTGGCGAATACAAATGATTTATTTTAGTCCGCAGGTTTATAAGTGAAGGTATAGTGAACCGGCGATCATGGAAAAGGAACTTTGAAGCTTTATCAATTACTAGCGCATGACATGACAGGATAAATTCTTTCCGAACCGGACGATGCACAGTGGCCCATTTTCCGAAAAAGGGGGGACAAAAATCGAAAAACTGAATTTTTCAATTTCGTGTTTAGTACCCCGAAATTTGATAAAGGAGGCAGGACTGCACATCGTTGTGGAAAGACAATCATTTGGACCTTCAAACATAAAATGTGAGCGCGGCCAAAGTGACTCATCTGTCACCACGCGTTTGTAGCGTAAATTTAGGCAATGTTTGAAGTGTTATTAATTGTAGTGACTTTTTGCATTCCAAATTAATGGAGAGTGCTGTCGAAAGTATGTAAAATGTTTTCTATTAGTTGTTTAATACAATTTTATGTTTTTTCCGAGTATAAACAGTGACGTCAAACGTTACTGTTTTTTATGCATTAATATTTTTGAAAATTAGAAAAATAGTTGTGAGTTTGATCGAGTTTGATGGTCTACATTATTTTAAAATGAAGTTTGTAGTGTAGTGTTTTGACTTCTTTCTTAGATCTTCTGCCACGAGACGCTCGATGCGACGCACGGCTAGCCAAGGGGCGCGCGGTAGAGTCGGGACAGTTAAGTTGGTTTCAATATTTATTACTTTTTTCAGGGAATACCGTTGATTTCGAGTGCAGTTGGCGGAACAATGTAAATAGTAACAATGACAAAATCTAACATGTGTTGCTATTTGTGTCAAGCCACGTCTAAACAATTTAACAAACTTCATGAGGTTATGTCATTACCAGTAGATGAGAAAAATATTCAGTACAGTTTGGTTACTTTACATGCTTAGATACATTTTATGGAATACCTTTTACACATAGGATATAAACTGAGTACGAAAAAATGGCAGGCGCGATCCGAGGAGAACAAAAAAGAATGCAGAAATGCGGAAACAGGCAATACAGAAGGATTTCAAATTGCTACTTGGACTCATTGTTGATTCTCCACAAGGGGGGAGATTTGGGACCAGCAATGATGAAAATACGCTTAGGCAATTTTTTGAAAACTCTTCTGTGTCAGCCAAAATTTTAGGTTTGGACACCAAGTTACTTCATCGCGCTCACATTATAATGCAAGTTCTCTTATGCAGTGTCGATGTTAATGTATATCTTCTTAAACATTATTGCCTGAATACTGCGAACATGTTAGTGGAAAGTTTTCTATGGTATTATATGCCTACGTCAATTCATGAAATACTGATTCGTGATCCCCTCATTGTTGAATGGGCACCCCTGCCAGTCGGGCAACTGTCCGAGGAAGCTCAAGAATCGCGAAACAAAGACATCAAAAAATGCCGAGAAAGATATTCGTGAAAATGTTCCAGGGAAAGTACCATGACCGATGTTTTGCTTTGGTTGCTTGTGTCATCAGATCTGCTAATTTCTAGCTTGCGATTAATACAACCAAACAAATATAAAGGATGGTCATCCGAGGCTATACAATTATTATTATTACCTCCATATACACACGCAACAGCTGAATCTTCAGACGACTGTGACGGTAGGCCGGATACAACAGATGATTGTATCTAGCGATCAGGAATATTTAGTTAACAATTTATTATACAATAAATTGCCATTTATTATTTTCTCAAATACATTTTAAAAACAGCGAATATTACTTATTTTCAAAATTAATAACCTTCAAAACCTTATGAACTTATTTTTTTTCGAATGAATGAATTCTTTCATTTAAGAAAGTCCACTATTTTGGATTTTGAAATCCAAATCGTTTTTGATTTTTGTCCGTCTTTTCTGTGAAATGGGCCACTGTGCGATGTTGCTCCGGGTGCCCAAGACCTCCTAGCAGAGTGAAAGTCCTACGCACGGGCACCGACCCAATGCGACAGAGCGGAAGAATCTCTGCGGGAGGAAGTGAACGTCTTAGAATGGCGCAAATATTGATCGCTTGATCACCAAATATTAATCTGTTGCACATGCGTTTCGAAATGCACTCTACCTCGAAATTTTTCTCCATACAGTACCTCCAGGATAGGTAGCCTACATAATGAGTATATTTAGTATTATAATTAAATAAACAGCTAACGAGAACTTTGACACTCAGAATCAAAATAATATTTTTCACGTTCGTTAAAAAAAGTGCAACATTGTTTATTAATTTTCGTTTATAAAGGATGCGTTTGTTTTATCACGATAGAAGCGTGAAAAAAAGTGCCATAACGGTTCACTTTTTCACGCATTTGAGTGAAAAAAAGTATCGTAACGTGTCATTTTTTAACGCAAAATATTTAAACATATAACATAGAAGGCTGCCGTTGTTATGATACACACTGGCATTTGTCAGAAATTAGAACGCATCGATGTGACGCATCAAGTTAGTTCTTATTTGAGTGTTTGTATTAGTTTTTTCTTTCTCGGTGTTTTGTGGTAATTTGTATGCTCGCACAATGGAATCGGACAGCGATGAAAGTTTCTCGTGCACCCCTGAAGAAATTGTCAAGGCGGCAAGTACGGCCACATCGAATCTATTACCGGAAAAATCCAAGGGCCAATATTTAATAGAATTCGACTTATTTATGAAATGGAGAGCTGAAAAACAAGTTTGTAGTTTTACTGAAAGAGTTTTATTAGCCTACTTTGAAGAAAAGTCAAAACAGTGGAAGTCGCCAACACTTTGGTCGACTTACTCTAAACTAAAGTCTACACTATTAATAAATAACAATGTGGATATAAGTAAATACTCAAAACTAATCGCTTATTTAAAAAACAAGTGGGTTGGTTATAAACCCAGAAAGTCAAAAACATTTTCCCGGGAAGAAGTGTACAAATTTCTCGAAGATGCTCCCGATAAACATTTTCTAATGCACAAGGTAATGCAAATTTTTCTGTTATGCGTATAATGATGTATTGTCGTTTGTAGGTCGCTTTGATATTAGGAATCGCGGGAGCCCTTCGTCGTAAAGAACTGTACAAAATGATTTTGGAAGATATTAATGACACCGGAACTGTGTTGATCATTACTATTCCGGATTCAAAAACACATATTCAACGACGATTTACCGTAATTGCCGAACCAACTCAGAAAAACCTAAATTTAATCGAAATTTACCGGAAATATAAAGCCCAGCGACCAAAGAACGTAAAAAGTAATCACTTTTTCTTACAATTTCGAAACGGTAATTGCAAAACCCAAGTTGTGGGTATAAATACTTTTTCTAAAATTCCGTCGATTGTTGCTAAATACCTCAGTTTACCAAATCCTGACCATTATACTGGACATGCATTTAGACGATCTTCCGCGTCTTTACTAGTAGATTCTGGAGGAGACCTAATTCAGCTGAAAAAACACGGCGGTTGGAAATCAAATGCTGTTGCGGAAGGATATGTTGATGAGTCTATTCAAAATAAAATGGACTGCGCGAATAAAATCTTCACAGGAGGACAAAGTTCCCGAAATACTTCCAATCCAGCAAGCTTCAGTGCGAATAATATCAACGATAATGTTCTTTCAGTGGTTGAGAAGTCTATAAATATCAATTCTTGTAACACTAGTGGATGTAAATCCTGTTTCAGATTCTAAACTTCAAATTGTTAATCCGGTTAATTGTACATTTAATATCAATGTCTTCAAATAAAAAGCTGTTATTGAAGTTGGTAGTTCTTGATTTTTATTTCGAACGTGAAAAAAGTTTTGTATGCAATTCGTGAGTAAAGTTACTTTTTTTCACTCGGCGGATTTGCGCACTCGCCTTCGGCTCGTGCGGCAAACTTTCCTTCTCGTGCAAAAAAGATACACTTTACTCACTTGTTGCATAAATAACTATTTTATAATTTATGTTTTTCAGCGTTGAGTGATACCGATCATAATTCAATGTACCTAACATCAGCTGATTTATTCATATCGTACGGATTCAGAAACCTACATGCACACACGAAAGAAAACAGTTTGCACTCTTTCTTTAAGAATTTATATCCGTAACGTACACGCATTTCTCCGCTTCGCTTGGATGTCCAAAGGGAGATTTCAGACATCTATTATGAATTAACCCTCTTGACTGGATCTCGGGGTTATTACTATACGTTGAGTCTTAATATAATAAATAGATGTTTACGGTAACGATGCAATCCACTCCAAATAGAAACATTCCATAATACATTATTTTCCCTGTTTTGTATTATTTTTATTAAAATTAGTGTTGAGATTTTTCGTTGACTGTGAAAGGGATTGAATGAACTTTCTTATAAGCGAAAAATACATTTTTCCTGTATTTCCTTATCTTTACAGTAATTATTATTGACTTTTATTGGATAAAAGATTTTCGAAAAGAAAAAAGTGCCTTTTTCAAATTGGTAAAGTCAGCGCGTATTTGTGGAATTTCACATCGGAACAGGAAACCTCGCACGACCACTGCAAATTTAATCAAACAAACCCATTTCATTTCATTGTGTCGATGGAAGGCTGTTTATTATTTCAGCGGCGCGGTCAGTGGTAATAATGCGAGCGCGCAGCCCTGTTTATATAGGGGGTTCGCCGATGGGGTTTCGCTGGGGGATGGACGGTTGGACCTACCACCGCCGTCGAAGCCGCCGCTACTGCCAACGTTCTCGGAATGCATAGCGCACCGGGATCCGAATTCCACGTAAGGTTTCGCGTTGCCGCTGTAATTTCAGCGATTTATGTGCGTTCGCTCGTCTATAAATGCGCAATTTGCGGCCGCCGCCACCGGGTCTCCGTAATGATTTACAAATACTCCTCTGATTTTCAGAAATTAATGGTTGCGTCGTACTCATAACGATGTTGTTTGTTCTACTACCCTCAAGTTCTTACTTTTCAACAAATTAAACGCGGGAAATTCGTTAGCATTCCTTTGTATATTGGTCGAGGGGTAATAGGATTTGTTGGGTTTATGTTTTTAATATAAAGTTTTTATTTGAAACACGAACTCAAAACAAACCTTTTAATGTTTAAAATCTGCTGCAGTAAATCAACACTTACCGTTGCTGAATCTCCTACCTGAGGAGAATACGTAATAAGGTTTACACGTTGCTAGACTGCCGTGATAAACCGTACAGCCAAGAAATCAAAAGTAAATATATTATGTGTGCTTAATCTGTAACTTTGTGAAAATCACAGGCGGCTTTAGTAAATAATAAATTTAGAAATTAACCCGAAATATTATATTTTATTAAATTAGGGAATCTCAAACGATCTTTTACTTTGTGACGGTCTTTTTGCGTAACCCGAGTTAAAAACAAGCAACTTTAAAAGAAGTTCAAATGAACTCTGATATTTTGTATTGCTTGATGTTTCATTTGCTGATAGCTTTCTTATGTAGTAGTACGTATTTAAGAAATATATTGCAATTATTAATTCTTTACTATTATTATTAACTAATTGGATTGCTTTATTACTGCAACACCTTAAGATACTTTTTGGTATTTTCAAAACTGTACTTATCGTTTGCTGCATAGACAATCAAAGTTGTCAGTGTCATATCCTGTACAGATCTTCCCAATGAGGACTTTTATTATTTTTTTGTTCCTGTAGCAATTTTAATACATACATGTTAAGTTTCCAATAAAGTGACTTACCCTATATATTGTTGTAAAAGAATATTACTTACTACTCTACGTCTTCAGCAGCGTTATCTCAATATTTTTCCCTACGCGACCCTATATTTTCGTGGTCTGCTATTTAGCATAGTTATACAAGTGCATTTCACTCTCTTATTATTTTTCTACCCATATCTGATACCTACCTCGAACTTACCTTTTTGACTATCATCTTCAAACTTTCTTCACGTGTCTACAGGAACATAACCAATATGCAACAACAAAAGAAAAATAATTTAGCAAAATTGTGTTATGCTCTTTGACACAGTTATGTATTTTTCCAGTACAAGAATTTCACTTCAAAGAGCTAAAATAAATTTTAAATTTGTCTCCATTAGTAATTTTCGTGCTTGTTCGGAAAATTCCACGCATCCAATTATTGTTTAATACTCCAGAATTAGCTCAGATTCTTACTTAGATACGTATTCTTAGCTATTAATACAAACAGTGAGATAAAATTTCTTATGTCAACGGTATTTCAGAATGAACGTATGAAAAGTTGGCTCATTTAAAGACTTATTTTTGTACCTTTATAAATCCAAATTAAGGCTTAAACACTTAAATTCTCTCCACAGACTATTGCATATAAATTTCTATATAATCAAAGTAGCCTGATGTCAATACTGTAGTATAACGGGTGTTTCCTAAAAATTTGGACCGGAATGAAAATCACTTTGTAACATTATTTAGTCATTTGGTAAGATCTAGTTGGTTTTGGTAGATAGAGTAAGCATTTGTTGTTTTGAACTGTCACCCGTTGAGTTGTCAGATTTTAAATAATGAGCTTGAAAGAATTAGAGATCCGAAATCGTGTGTATAAGTTTTATAAAGAAAATAGAGCTCTTGGCAAATTGTACACTTATAAACACTTTTCGTGGTAATTGTTCGATATAGCTACCCCTAGGAAAGCGCCGTTTTGAGAGCAAGTTTTTGGTATCAACACGTAGGGAAATTTTTCACAGAACACAATTGGGTGGCCGGAGGTAAAGAAAATTAATCCAATCTTGGTGAAACCGACGAAAAACAAACACGATCTTTAAGCACATCTGAGGTTATGTTGCACGATAAAAACAATGAAGTTGGCAACTAAATCAGCTGCTGCACACACACTACCAACCGCCTACTGCAACATGACCCACGTATAAATTTTATTCACCCCAATCTTGTGATGGGGCAAAGCGAGGGGTGGTTAGGTTAGAACCAGTAAAACAATCATTTCTTTTCAAGAATTCCACCCCAATCTGGTGGAGGGCCGAATTGAATGAATGAATTCGTTCATGCTTGCGCGGGGTCAATGTCTTCCAGGTGATTTAGAGAAATCGGGTTGTGGTACTGTCCGTTGCTACACTGTCAAGGAGTAATAAGAACATAGCCGCGATATGATGGTGTCATGGCAGTCGGTGTGCTTGTGGTGTCAAATCTGTCGATTTTCGAAGTTTTTTATAAAAATTTCTAAGTGTTCGGCGTCGGAGAGGCATTCCCCAGGTGTGTTTTCATTCTCTGATTGGATATACAGGGTGATTCTGAAATAAAGGGTATTCTCTTAAAGGTGGATAGCACTGTGATAGTACATACATTTGCGATAAAAAACGGTAGGTAAAAATCGCATAGTTTCCGAGAAAAATGCGATTGAAGTTTAATCGCTAAGCCGGTCCTGCATTCATACTTTTACTTAAGCAAAAATCGATAGGGGTTGACTGACTGTCCTTGTCATTGACAGGTAGCTCTTGCTATTTATGTGAGGGGTATAATAGTTCTTCTGGTTTCTACAATGCCATAAATAACCAATGGGCATGTTTATAACTTTTACTTTTTAATCTGTAAATGGAAAAATATTAAAATTTTACTGTTAGTGATTTTTTTCTGTAAAATTCCAAAGAACCAAAAACTTCAATAAGTATGTATTATGCTACATAAATAAAACTTGGTTGAATTTATTGAATAGAATTAAATACAGAGGCGATAGTATCTCCCATACGTATGTTTCATTTAAGTAGTATGTGTAATCCATTGCCATTTAAAACGTTTCCTATTCATGTGACTAAATAATAATTAGGGATTAAGATGTTGCTTGTGAGACTGGAGTCTAATTGTTCGTAACATAAATTTTGTTATTATTTTGTTACTGTTTTAACGAATTTCAACAACCCTGCATGTTAAACGTATTTGGGGCTGGCTATCGCAATTTCTTTAATCTCCTCAACTTCAGATTTAAGGAAAGAAAGTTGTAAAATGTCCAGGGGGTAGGTTATGATGGCATTTATTGTTCATTGTGCTACTACACCTGCGTTAGTTCCAAGAAAATAGTCATATCTGGTAAATTTTTATTCTTACAGTACAATAGTTTTCAAACATCATAAATCTCCTTAACTTTCACTTTTTAATCCGAAGGCAGGAATACAAGAAACACTTTTCTTTTTTTAACCAGGGGGGGCTTCAGTTTTTAATATTTAAGAAAATTGTCAAAATTTTCAACTTTCACTTCGTTTTTTTATTTTTTGTCTTCTTTTAGCCTCATTTATCACCTATTGAAAGGATATCCTTTATTTTGGAATCACCCTGTACATACATTGGTAAGATTCAATTTTTACTGTAGAACTTAAATTCTAGGGGTAGCTATATCGAACTGTTACCACAGAAGAAATGGTTCTAGTCGCAAAGCTGTGAAAATTACACCACAGAAACGTAGGCAAATTGAAAATCTCTTTGAAAACAATGACTCTATTTCACTACGTACAGCCGCAAGAAAATATGATGTAAGTCCTGGTTATTTATGTAAAACACTTAAGAAAAAGACAAATTTAAGGTACCGTAAAAACAAACTATACCAAAGCGGTCAGATAAACAAATTGTTTTTGCAAAGCCAAAATGCAATCGCTTGTTGCGCAAATTTCACCATCATGATTTCATTTTGGATGACGAGCGTATTTTACTTTATCACACTCGACTATTAACGGGAACGATGGATTTTACTCCAGTAATGTTTCTTTCATCCCTGCTAACGTAAAATTTGCAACGGCAAAATTTGAAGGAAAAGTTCTCGTTTGGATAGCCATCGGCCCAAAAGGAATGAGTTCTCCTTTGATTCGCAAATGTGGTTTTGCAATCAACTCTTCAACCTACTTAAATGATTCTATTCGGCCTAGACTGATTCCTTACATTCGTAAAAATTATAAAAAAGGAAACGAATATGTGTTTTGGCCTGATCTTGCTAGCTCTCATTAGACCACGACTGTGACCGATAGTTTGAGGAATGAAAACATCAAGTTTGTCCAAAAGGAGGACAATCCTGCTAACTGTCCTGAAACTCGTCCTATCGAAGACTTTTGGTCACTTTTGAAAGGAAAGGTGTATAATAAAGGCTGGTGAGATGCGAATGTTGACCAGCTAATTAGTCGTATTAAGTACAGACAGACAGAAATCATCGATTTGGTGCACATGGCACCGGCTTTAGAAGCTCTTTAGCTTCTCTTAAGCCCAATTTTGGCGGCAGAACGCAAAGTCCGTATGCATCGGTGGAGGCGTGGTATTTGAAGAAGAAGGTGCGGCATGCAGGCAAGGACCCTGGAGAAGGGGGAGCAGCGCCCGCGCAAGGGTATAATGATGATATAGTTGATGTAGGTGGATGCAGCATCTCTGGAGCGGTGATCTTTTTGGCATCGAGCGATAGGGAAAAAAGAAAACGGATCCGTTCAGAAACCGGGGTTGGTGGGGTTACTTCCCTGAGGAAATGGCGAATTTAGTTGAGTGGGTGGTGACATTGCTTGTGGGTTGAGTAGGCTAGCGATAGGCTTGTGGGGTAGAATCCAGGACCTGGGAGATTCTGCGTGTTTTGCAGAAGTCTAGTTAGGGGGTGTTTCATTTTTGCTCGGGGTTTCTGGCGATAGTTGCCTGAAGGAGTGTGCAGGACCTCTAGGGTGGAGGTTTTGTTTAGATTGATGGCTTTAGTGACAAAGCGTTCTCTGAGAAATTCGATACGCGCATCTACAGGAGGGATCCCGGCGAGGTCGCAGACTTCACCAGAGGGGTGAAAGCGGTCCAGGCCGAGAATCCTTCTACAGATGGCCTCTTTTTAGTCCGGAGGCGATTAATTAGATGGTTGGGGACTGTATAGAAACAGGTGAAACGGTAGTCTATGACTGGCCTGATAAACGTTTTGTAGGTATGGGGAAGTGTAAGGGGGTGGCAACCTGAAATACCACCCCGGAGCTTCGAGAGGAGAGCGCTGCGCTGTTGGACTGTTTTCAGGCAGTGTTGCATCTCCTCTGTCCAATAGAGAGAATATGAGAACGTAATCCCAATGTATTTTATGGTGGGTGAGAGCTCAAGTGGGGAATCCCAGAGGTCCAATTGAATATTGTCGGATTTAAGGCGAGGGGCTTGAGTGAGGTACCTGTGGCGAAATAAGATGGTTTGGGTTTTAGCGGGGTTGGGTTTGATTCTCCACCGTCGGAGCCAAGCCTCCAGCCGGGAGAGGATCCTGGCGTCGATGGCGGTGGTCCCAGCTGATACCCAGAGAGCAGTGTCATCCGCGTATTGGACCAAACGGGCGTTCGGGTGTTGAGGTGGCGGGATGTCATGGCAGTACAAGTTGAATAGAGTGGGTGAGAGAATTGACCCTTGGGGAACCCCCGCTAACTGTTTAGGAAAAATTGACCAATGTTATACGAAGGCTAGCAGAGCCCACTAAGAAAAGGATTGATGTTATCCGGCGAAAAGGAGTAATAGAAAGCCGCTTGTTATTTTGTAATATATCTTAGTTGTAGTAATTAAAAATACATTAAATAATCTTCGTTTTCTTTATCAGAGGTATTTTAATTTTAAATAGAATATTAGTCCAGATTTTTAGGAAACACCCGGTAAAAACACCTGTCATACCATTTATTTGAACTGTCAAATAATAAAGTGTAAGCATGAATTTAACTAAATGAATTCAAATGAGGAACTGAGGAAGTGAGATTTTAAGACTCTTTTCTATTCATCCTCAGAAATCAACTATGTGTATTGCTCGAGAATTAGGCATTAATGAACATACCGTTCGAAGAGCTCTACATAAGTCTACACATAACGAATCTGTCAAAGACAAGCAGCGAAGTGGTCGACCTAAATGCACTAATAATAGGGATTTAGAAAGAAAAGTCTTAAAAGAGATCAGCACATCAGGATCGAGACATCACTAAAACTGTAGGTGTGTCACAGTCTGGAGTGCAAAAACTTAAAAAAAACAAAATGTAGTTACTTTAAGACAACGAAAAGTCCCGAAACGAGCACCAGAACAACTAGAAAAGGCAACATTATGCGTCAAAACCCTCTTTAAATCAAAGATTTGTAAAGAAGACCTCTGCATTGTTTAGATGACGAGACATATTTAGATTTGTCCTCAATACTTTGCCTGGTCTCTATTTCTATAATTTCTTACCAGGAGAGCAAGTTTCTGCAGAAGAATCTAGAATTGGTCTTGGAAAATTCGTGAAGAAGATTCTTGTTTGCAAGCTATTTGCAAATGTGGTAAGAAGAACACTCCATTTTAAATTAAATACCCGAGAAAAATACACCATTTTAGTTAGATTTGGCACCAGCCCAATATCCCAAAGAAACACTAGACTGATATGTAAGAAATCAAATTTGTTATGTTGGAAAGAAGTTCAATCCACCCAATGTTCCACAACTAAAAGCAATAGAACGTTATTGGACTATTATGAAAGGGAAGTTGAACAAAAGAGGTAAAGCTGTTCAAAACATAAAAGATCTAAAAGTCCACTGGAATAGAATAAGCAGGAAAATGGAAGAAAACAATATTAAATTGTTAATGGTAGGTGTTGGAAAAAAGATTAAAACATTTACTAAAAGTACAAATTCAGGAATTGCTTTTGTTTAAATTTTTATTTTAGATAATATTTTAGCTCCAATAAATAAATTTCTCAAAACTGTTTCCTCCATTTCTTAAAATAATTTTACTTTTGGATGTATTCCTGATACCAAATTCATAAATAAGCGTCTGTACGTTGTAATGCCATATATTAATAAGCAACAAGTACATTTATGAGAGACTAGAGAAAATGTCTGTGATTGTAAAGCAAAGCCCAATTTAGCTCGCAGCAAAAGATCACAAAAGAAATCAGACGAAGACGTTCAGATTCTATAGTTATGAGCAAAAAAGATCTTTAGGAAATAAAAAAAAACCGATTCTTTATTTGACTTTTCCTGCCTGGGTAGAAACCCACCATTTTGTCTATACTATTTCGAATAATGCCTACTTGTATAATCTCACTGGGTCTAATGACCTATTTTGTGTAATATACAGGTTAGTTCTTGTTCTCTCTCAAAAAATTGATTTCACTAATAGATAATGTAAAGTCGAGATCTGATTAGATTAATTGCCCTTGAATATTTCTCTTTATTAGTATCAAAATGTCATTGATTACGCTCATAACTGGAATCTTTTTGGATAAGCTTGTTTTTCAAGTAGGTTTTTCTTCAAACTGTATCTGTTTATACATCCAGTTGGGTTTGAAATCTGCCGTCTCAAGATTACTTGTGAAACATTATAATAGACGACACACATAGTCTTTCTATTGAAGCATGCTGAGGATGTAATACTCAGCCCATTGTAGGTAGTTAGTAGGATAAAGCATATCTAAACGATCAAGCAGCAAAATGTCGAACTACGTTTTGTGTTCAATCCCCTTCTCAAAGAACAGTTCTCGATTTAATAGGAAGTCCGGATGAAAGTGTCGCAAATTTATTAACTTGATATTTGAGAATATTTATAAGCAATCTCCATTCTGTTCGATGACACGTTTCCATCGGTCCCGCATCATGGTTACGCCACAAAAGAGCCCCTCAGCTATACCCTCTTCGCAATAGCCAATGTGCGTTTGATGAGTCTTGAATTGTGACAATGACGAAGGAGGTTATGTCGACAGGCATCAATTTGAGTTTGAACTTGATCTTCGTTCAGGACATGGGTATCCACTTGCACGACAACTTGCGCATTTTCAATTTTTCGGTTATAATTTCGTGCACAGTGGTCTTGGGTAGGTCAAGTCGGCGTGCAATTTCTCTCACACTCCATGCTTTTGATTCCTTAAAGAGCTTTTTGATTTGATCAATCTTGATGTCTTTTTGAGGGCCAACATGATGTGCACCGCCACGACCTTTTTCGACGTCATATCCTCCTTCGTTGATTTTTTGCACCCATCTTTCTACTGTTTTTATATGGAACTCACGTCCATTTAATGCGTTCTTTAAGTCGCGATGGATTTCTGCTGATGTCTTGCCAGCCAGAACGGAAACCTTGATGAAATGACGTTGATGAATGTCACTCACTGAAATTTGAATTTGCTGGCGATCCATTTCACAACAAAAATAATTCAAACTTCGATAATTGATTAATCAATGTTCAAAAAATTAGCACACAAATTTTTGTTTGTTTATGTCAAACACTTTAAGTTTTACACCGCTAGATGGAGCCGACACTTTCATCCGGACTTCCTATTAAATAGGTTTCGCTTAATGATTTAAACGAAAGAAGACAAATGTCTACAGCTTTTAAAGAAAATGTAGCAATTATTTAAAGAATCATTCAAGACAATAGTTAGAAGCATTTTAGGCGTTGTCATGACTTCAATAAACAAAACCTTATTCAATCATCTGGGTGTAAGGAAAATTTGTTGTCCTTGTATATCTAATTTCATAATTTAATAGATGAGCAAAAGTTACAGTGTGTTCAATGGTGCAAAGCATCTTTAAAAAGTACAACGAATGTAGGGTTAAAGCAGTTTACAACATTGTCACTTGTGATGAAAGCTGTCGCAATCGACACAATGATGTTTTCAACTAATTCTAAAGCTACTATAGTTAAGCAAACTTAAATCTCTGCAAAAAGATGATAAAACTGCTTTTTCTCAAAATTGGGACCCACTACAATTGCGATTAGAATAAATGCATCGTTGTACACCGTTCTAGCTGTGTGACTGTTTTGCGTCAGGACAACGCTTCAAGTTACAACGTGCAACAAATGCGGTAGGTTTAGAAGTTCCTCTTCTGTTTGCTTGACTAAATTCAAATCTTCAAACTATTGGTTTTGAATGGCCTTATAAGAAGAATAGAATCTTTGTTTTGACAATTGTTTCTACTGAATGCGCAAATGTCCAAGAAGAATATTTGAAAACATCTGGGAATGCAAAGCATAACCACAACGAACTCCGTTTGTTACTGAATTCGAGCAACAGGTTTACAAAATTTTCAAATTTTGGCGGCTATTTGAGAGTAAGAAGAATTTTTGAAAATTCTTCAAATTTTGACCATGTTCCCGAAGAAATATCAAACAACAAAGACACCACGTCTTCTGTAGTTTTTTATGTAGAACCTAAATCTGAAGTCAAAATTAAAAAAATTAAAAAAAAATGCGGACAGACAGACAGACTTCGCAAATTCAGACTCCGACTTCTATCGGAGTTCATTGAAAATAATAACCAAGATATTTTTTGATGGTAAACATTTTTTTTACTAGATTGCAGAGATTTTCAGTACTATCCACGTAGATATTACGTAGGTCACTAAAAAGCTTTTGGGTCTTGCAGCTATAAAGAGCACTAGGATACCGAACGTCATACACCTGTATAGACACATGTTTTGAAAGTACACATGTGCAGTTTCATTTAATCAGGACGATGCTATCTCTTCCAATAGGCACAGTTGTCCAGCAAGAATGGATGAATTTACTCGACGTGATTTTCGTGCCGTAATGTGCTACAACTTTAAACGTGGTTTAAGCGCAAAGGACTGTTTTGCTGAGATGAAAGATGTTTTTGGCGACAGCAACAATTATACGTCATTACGAGAACTTTTGCATGAGAGATTTTGACTTAAATGACGACTCTCGCTCGGGATGTCCTGCAACTGCTGTTACCGAAGAAGCTAGTGACAGACGATCGCCATATAACATATGTGAAGATTGAAGAAACACTTGGCACTCATACAGCATTCGTACACTCGATTCTTTACGAACATTTAGGATTAAGGAAGCTTTGCACGGTTTGGGTATCGTTTAACCAACGAGCAAAAGGACGCTCGTGTAAAACGGTGCCGAGACACCTTAAAAAAATTTAAAAACGGAAGCCGAAAGAACATTTCAGATGTGGTAACGGAAAATGAAACATGGGTGTATCATTATGATATTCTTACTAAACAACAGGCGAAGCAGTGGGTCTTTGAAGATGAAACAACACCAACAGTAATATCTCGGTGGTACACAACTGTCCGCCTTCCTAGAGTTTTTGAGAGGCTGAAAGCAATGCGACCTTCTTTTGCATTACGGCATTGGTGTTTACACCACCATAATGCACCTTCTCATCGGGCGGCTTCTGACATTCTTTTACTAGAATACCATCCCTGCAGTCCTGATCTAGTCCATTTTGTCTTTTTCCAAAATTGAAATTAGCCGTAGAAGGTCGCCCTTTTTCTTCTAACAAAGAAACGGAAATGGTGATAAAGCAAACCATTGAAAATCTCGGGGAAGATTTATGGCCAGAAAGTTTTAATGACTGATTTGTACGTATGAATAAATGTACTGTTTGTGGTGGAAATTATTTTGAAAAAATAAATGCCTAAATTGTTAAACTCAAATCTTTTTTTAGTTACCTGTACCAATTTATAAATTGCGCAGTCATCTTGGAAAAATCTAACCATAGACGCAAACCTAGTTTCTCAAGACAAATTTAGGGTGTTGTGTCTTAATTTATATTACATTGATAAGAAAGATGTCTCTGCTATATCTTCTACATATTAATACTATTTGCAGTGTTAATGCAAGAAAAACAAGACCTCCCCTCCCTTTTTTGCATCGCATCTTGTTATTACTGTAAGCGAAAGGTCCGGATTAAGAGTGCCAAAGTTTAAAACTGTCTGTAAGATCAATCTTGCTCGTTAAAGATTTTTACCGAGAGGTCTAAACACTTCTGGGTGTATCTAAATTCTACCTGGAGATAAAACGAATAATTGAAGCCAGGAGATCCAACCGAAGCCTCAAAAAAAAACAGCAATAACAGTCTTGCAATTTTTTTCTAACTAGCTGTTACTGACTCCAGATCGGTAAATATTTCGAGTTTTTGTATAAAAATCTGACTATTATCAATGACCGGAACCCACAATATAACACTAGCAGAGAATAAAAGCAACTAGGCTGAAACCAAATCTCATCGCCCAAGTTTGTCTATAAATATTTTTAATTTACAGGAAAAATTAGATGAAGAGAAAAGTGTTTTATGTGGAGAACTACTTAATACGGCAAAGTTTATGCATCATTGAGCTAGTAATTTACAAGAACTTATTATATTATTCTTAATAGCTGTAGTAGGCGGACTCTGATCTTAACAATTTTTTCGTCATTGAACCTCCTATGCCTCTAATTCTGTGAAACACCTTGTATAACATATTTCCTATAAAAGTTTGAAGCAAGTAGACTATAGGTCTTGTGTTATCTGAACAAAAAAATTAGAAGTATTATCTATACTCGCACCGCTTGAATGCTACAGGAAGCAGGAAAAAATGTCAAATTACATTACATGGGATGGAGGATAACGCCATTGTTTTATTATTATAATAATGAGTTACATAGGGATGTGAAGTTCTTTTGCTTACATTTCTTTTCTTCTCTAGTAGGCTAAAAATCATTTTTTAACTTTCAGTAAAAGCAAACCTGAAAATATAGGTAACCCTAAATAATGAGTGAAGGAAATCTACAATGTGCAAAAGGGTTTAGCAAAACATATATTTTTCTCTATTGTAATACAATTTTTCTAACCGTACGTGTCAATTCGCATCATAAGTTTTAATGACTCGTAGAATTTAAATTTCAAATTTAGCCGTGGAAAATCATAGAAACGTGAACGTTAAAGGGAGGTTTTAACGTTACGGGCGTCGGACAGCAGGGAGTCCAGCGTACTAAAGTAATTCGGGGGTGTTGTGGCGGTACGCATTAGAATTCCTGCTGTCGTGTCAGAGTGCTGACAGGTCGGAGGAGCGGACCTCTGCAGGAGGAACGTGCGTGCGCTAGCACATTTCCATGAATATCTACTACGCCCGGCCGCTCATTTGTATATTGCTCGAGATTACTATTCACGGGGTGCAATCAAGACGAACGGCATTATAATAATAAAGGAGGAGGGCGGGTGTGTTCTCGGCGTCGGCCTCCTCCGATTCCCGGCAGGCTAATTTTTCATCAAAATTATAAATTGTTGTGCTAAATTTACTGCGCGCGCCATGATAAAATTAAATATTAACTTACGAGCGCGGAATAATTAGGAACCTCGTCTTGTCTTCCGCTGCAAGTTATTCTCTCGGAATTGTTCCATTAATTACGCATTCAGAACCGGAAAGAACGAACTATTCCGGTGCGAACAACTCGAATTTATCTTCCGCACTTAATCGTGACGCTACAACTGCTGCTGCTGCTGCTATGTTCGAGCCCGTATCGATCATCCTCACCACACGTACATGAACAATTCTATTATCGGATGACATCCGAAATGCTAACTCGAAAATGCACGGATGCACATTACAGCACATGACGTGTTAAACTGGGAAATTTCAAATTCTTTGACAGAAATCTTTAAACCTCCATTGGAGAACTTTTTTAAAATTTGTCACGCACAAATACTACAGGCAATTTAGTCTTAATGAAAATTTTATTTCTCTATTTTACTGCTCATAATTAGAAAGTTAAATTACTTTAATATTCCTAACCACATAATTATTGCGCGTGTAAAAGCAATTGGTTAGCTATTTCTTAAATTGTTTCTTCTTGGCGTTTTTGTTTCTCCCTGGGGAGCTTTTAACCAATATAACTTGAAAATTGCCGCGGAACATCAACTTCTAAAGTCCAGAATCTGAAATTATTAAGCGCCCTAAAAGTGAGCAAGACGTGCACTACAGAGCGGCTGCAAGTTATATTTCCTGCAACAGATTTTTCCGGTGTCAACGGCAGGTCTTGTCGTCGTAATTAGTCCGGGCAAATAGGGATCGGCGACTCACTTACATAAAGTTTTACCCCATTTCGAGTGAAGTCACGTAGTAAATTTAATTCAGATGCGTGCGGCTGCTCGAGAGTTGAACTTGGAAGCTTGTGGCACGGGGGTACCGCAGCAACAGCGGTGGCAATAATTAAACGCCGGCCAAATTACTCTTTGGCCTACGACTACGCGCTGCCTAATCTACGGTGAAATTAAAAGTCCGGGTCTGCACAATGCAGCTACAACAGCAAACCGAGAGAGCTACGGGCTTCGCGTGCTCCGGATTCCACGACGAACCGCAACCAACAGCATCAGCAAGGGATATTTTTACTTGGAACCACTCCGGAGGGACTTCAACACGATGCATACCAAAAACTCGCCACGAGGATTAACTACTTAATTAAGGAATTTTCGTTTTGTTATTTTCATTTTCAATGAGTTTAAAGTTCTTTGCAATCTCTTGAATTTGCATTGTTATTGAGATTTTCTGCTAAAAGATAAAAAAACTTTGCTGGTATTTACAGCTTGGTCTGATAGCATGAGAGGAACTTGTTTATGAGATTATTAGTATTATCTGCTACCCAATTAATACCCTGGTCTTTGATATTTAATCATAGAACCTACAGTCATTAAAATTGAAGAGAGTAATAATTACGCTCAAAGGTAAAGCCGGTTTCTAATGCCTTTGACAGCAATTATTACTTTAAATTAAATACTTAGCAAATACCTAATTATCCTTTTTTCTGCTCTGCAAGCTTCCTACTTATTTTTGATATTCAATAAAAATCTGAAAGGACCAAAATGAAGTTTTTGATATTAAGAAAGTAAAAATGATGTTTGAATAGCCTCATTTAGCATTTCTTTTATTTCATATTTTAAAGATTAATAGCTATTGAACTGATATTTTGAAAGAAAAAATTCAAAATGTATTTTCAAGCAAAAGAACGTTAACTAACGACGCGACGGGAAAACGCAATCGTTTGTGTTGTGACGTCATGCCATCCGTTTGTTAGCCTACTCGCATCTAGACACCTTATCTCAAATTGTTTTGCAATTGGCAGTTTTACATAGGACCCTAGTCAATCTACCCCCTAAATCGGAACAAATTCGTTACAAGCTAATTTTCGGATATATTGCATATATAGAAGATATGTACCAGCATTTGCTGAAAGTTACTGAACTTTCCAAAATGATGCCTGAAGTTTACTTATCAAAAAGAGGTAGCCTGGTCACTTAAAATTGGTCTACGTTTTCTATCGTTCTTCATAGATTGAATCTTAAAAATAATTTGAAAAGTAGAGTGAATTTCTCTTCAATTCATGTATAACACAATGCCTTTAATTGAAGATAGCACTTATGTTTCAGCTGGCTTTTCACCCTGAAATAATTTTTTTGAGATTTTATTTTGAACAAAACTCTTAGCATACTATCTATCTAGCTTTCCAGCATAGACTTCTAGGTAGTACACTCGATTATCCTCGCACTAATGTCCCAATTTTCTTATATATTTTTTATATACAGTGTGTCCACATTTTGATGCTCACTTTGGGATCTCGGAAATTATTTTATGTTTTAGCAATTGTTACATAACAAATGTAATTTACCTGACAAAAATCAATGATTTTCATATCTTTAAAGCCATGGCACACTACGTGGGAAATGCTTTTTATTTAAAAAAAATAAGATAATTTCGTTTGTAGCAAATATCTAGTAAACCGTGAACTTTTTTGAAACAACAAAAACATAAGTAAATTGATCTCCAAAATAGCCGAATTTCTTCTAATTTAACCGACTTCGTATCTCTTACAGTTTCCGAGAACCCAAAAGTGAGCATCGAAATGTGGACACACTGTATTATTGTCTAAATCACTTTCAAGTTGAATTCTTTCATATTCTGAGAGAATGTATAAATCATTAATCTAGAAATCTAAAATTAAAAATGGCTTGAATGTAAGGGTTGTTCAAATTTGAAGCCATCATTGAGGATCTCTGAAATTATAAAAGACGCAAGGTTGGTAAAAAAGGGACAAAATTACGTACTTGGACGCTCATAAATAATCTAAAAGGAAATTGGATCTAACTTCCTTTGTTTTTAAAATAACCTTAAAAACGGAGTTTTTCGATTTTCATTTTTTGGCAATAACTTCAGTATTAGTGGATTCTTTACAAAATCGTTGAAAGCTTTCTAAGGCAGCTCTTTGTTTCTAATAGTTGACGCCTATCCAGAGTCTCATTTGACGCTTTGATTTTTTAGAACCATCATTAAGTGGGAGTAAATTGGATTTTACTATTGTTCGCTAGAGAATTTTATGATTTCGGCAATGTATCACTTTATTGGAACTCGATCAGTTAACAAAAATACTAAACTACAAACTTTTGATTAGTGTGCCATGAAGCGAAATATGTTACACTACTTGGTTATCACTATGAGGCTGTCATTCAAATTAACAAATGAAGAATTCTGATCAATGCCTACTTGGCTATTGAACTTCTGACTGAATTGTCACTGGGCATTAGTGATTATGAACTGCCTAATGCACTCTAAAACTCTGCGTCGCTGAAAATTTTCGTTGCAAAAAAAAGTGAAGGCTCCCTTTATAAAAGTACCAAAAACATTTGCCAGATATTTCGCTCTGTGGTTAATAGATGACGTAATTCACCTGTTGAATGCCATGCGTGCTAAAATTTCCATTAAGAATGCTGTTTCGTATTGTTCCAAGCCTGTTTATTATTCCCAAAAATTTGAATACCTTTTACATACTTCAGACGTTCTCGCTTCAACGAACGCTGGCGCTGTAATCAGTGAAAAATAGTTTTCGCCATTTTCTTGAAAAAAAATCAACCTCTTTTATGCATAACAATTCTAAAATTATTATTGATTGAAAAGCAATGTTTTTGATGTCCGAGCATACATTTTGCACGATCGTAGATGGCGTAGCAATCGACAAACATTAGGCGACCTTTGTTTTCTGTAGGTATGTAGGTACAGTAGGTATTGCTCACAAACAATTAAACCGACGTGGCGGCTACTCTCCATGGTAGTGCCCACACTACTTCAGGGACGATGCATCGAACTGAGATTTACTTTTCTTAAATTAAGGAAATCTAGTTATTGAAGAATTGTTCTGACTTAATTTATTTTACTTATTTTGCTTCTTTTTCGAGATTATTTTACTTTTATTTTATTTTGTTTCCAACTTGTTTTGGGTTTGTCGATTGCAACGGCATTTACGATCATGCGAAATCCATGCCCGGACATTGGAAATACTGCTTTTCAATCGACAATAATTCTAGAATCGTTATTCATAGAAGCGGTTGATTCTTTTTCAAGAAAATAGCGAAACCTCATTTTTACTGATTACAGCGCCATCTATCACGATTCGAAAAAAATGTTTTGAACAGAACTTACGTATCTTTTTTCAAGGAATCCGAATCTGCAATAAAAAATGGGGGTTCCCATTTGAAATTTCAAAGTGGCCCCCCGCCTAACCTTCAGGGGGCGTTGGGGGCGATCAAATTCTTACACAAGCAGACGTCCCCCTTGATACTATTAAAGGTTTATTTGGAACATTTTTTCGTACAATGCTTATTTCTCGAGATATTTAGTTGTATCAACTTAAATGGAACACCCCGTATACTGTGTCTCAAATTTGTGGCTCACCATTAGGGTTTTGCATACCACAAGAGATACAAAATAGGTTAATTTAATAAAAAAGTTGTCTATTTTGGAAATCAATTTACTGATGTTTCTGTTCTTTTCAAAAACGCTTTCAGCTTACTAGGATATTTGCAAATAAAAAACAAAATTATCCGATATCTTAGAAACGAGCTAAGATAGAAGGAACGGAAACGAGAAGGCTTTAGAAAATCTACTCTCGAAAACGAAAAAAATCATTTTGCCATCGTCTTTTGTTTTATTCCGTCGGTAAAACGTAAAAGCAAACTTTTTTAAAATGGAACCATACACCATACATCCATTCTATGAAGTTCTAAATCTAAAACAAAAATTTGATTTATGGAACATCGATCGTTCCTTGGAACACAATTTCTGTCACGTGTTACGATTTAGTTACTAAACAGCAGCTACGCCTTGGAATTCAATTTCAAAGTATGATCAATGCTGATGCTGCATAAAGGTGAAGTTTCTGTTTTACAATTTTTTGAAATCTTAAAAAGCAAAATGAAGATGGACAAAAATCTACTAGAAATCTTCTTTCTTCCAGAAACTACCAAAAGCTTTCCTTATATTTTATAATTATCAAGAAAAACATTTCAATATTTAGAATTTACCATTGCTTATGTTGTGGTTGCCTTCAGAGGACTTCCTCGGCAAAATTATTTAAGACAAACCACGTGTTTATTTAGTTTTTATTTTGTGTTGAGTCTCGATTGTGAAACGTTAGAGCGAATTTTAATAAAGCTTCCACAAGGTAAGTTACACACAGAGTGAGGTTTCGTAAGAAACCTATATACAGGGTGTCGGATTCACAAGCAGTCGCGTGACCGACCATCCAAACCCTTCAATCTACGACTGCTGGCGCCCTCTTTTGTGAACACCTATCAGTCTAATAAAAGTTTTGGAAATCGGTGAGCTTTTCTTTGTGTGTGCTTAGGTAAGTTCATTTGAGAATCCACCCCATCTGCGGCATGAGCTACGGGATTTAACATCAGCCATTGGTCTTGACGGGACTCGAGCATACTTTTGGGCATTTTCCCGTTACAAAATACCTAGAGTGTCGTGTTATCTATATTAGAAACAGTAGCTGAAGAACTTATCATGCCAGTAAGAAGTAAAAATATGAGGTCAAATTTTGAAAATTTCTAACGGGCTGATACTTTTCCTCTTAGAGATTGTGGAATTATTATGGGTAGTTCGTACTTTAGAGGAGAGGTTTCTTTCCACTCTTTGTAATGCCGTAAGCGGTGCGGAAGTTTGCATGTTTGCTTCCTAACCCAAAGGTTGCACGCTTTATGCTCGGCTCAAGTGATAATTTTCCAAAGTCTGCAAAAGATTCAAAATGTGCCATATGTCATGCTTGACACATTAAAAATCCCTACTAGTAATGAAACTAGTTCAGTTTAATAGCACATTTCGAAACTAAGTTAAAGGTAGTCAATGGATTTATAATCTCCACAAAGACTAACTTTAGCCTATTCGTGTCTGTTGAAGTTAGTACTTTAAGCTTTATGGTCATAACGCAGTATGTTTGAAACAAATCAGAAATTCTGCACGCCTAATTTATACTAGAATCTGGCTTTGCAAGATTCTCGATAAAAATCGTTGACCTACCAAGTTCCATAAACCTAACTGCCTTATTGGAAAAGAGCATATTTCTTATCATCTTCAAAGTAGTAGTTACCCGTGCACCAAGGCAGAGTCTGACTATTGGGTAGGTGAATAACAAAATCTGGTTTTTACTTTTTTTACGTAGAAGCCTTTCTTCTACAACTTGATTATCTGGAAATAAATAGGTTTATGAGAGAAAAAAGATAAACTTCCAAAAGAGTTTCTTGTAAAATCTTGACTATAGAAATAAATATATTTGTAGTCTGCTTTCACCTAAACTACCTCTAAAACTTTATAGGTACGTTGTCAAACCCTTGGATAAAATTAACTAAAAACTTTATATTTCTTTGTTGCATAGAACGTTATTGTTGTTGAATATTGTACTAAAAACCATAACGTGATGGGATGATATTATTTATTATCTACATCTATTAACTACAAATATCTAATGTTTTCTCTGAGAAGTATCTTAAATCTTAATATAGTCCCACATATTAAATTACCTTTTGTTCATGGTTAATACTTTGTAAACTATTCAAGATAGTAAATTGCACGTGTCTAAAGTCGATAACTTTAAGTCCACCTATTAATTCCGTTTCAGCATGAAGTTCTTTTAGTTAGTGTTTATATTTTACGCTTATTAAATAAAACTCAAGAGAGTGTATACAATACGGAATTTCAGAAAGCACATCAAAAACGTTACGTTCAACATCGCTACAATACATTGCCCCGGGCATTATTTAGGGTAGTGATAATACGAGAATATAACACCATGGAAACAACAAAACAGAAGCTGGACAAGAGTGTCTCAGGTATTCATCCCTTCAAAAGCACATGTCGCGTGCTTTATGCTGACCGTATTTACTGTTTAAAGGGAGCAGACAGGTGAAATGGATGTTCGTGTCGCGTTACTCGACGAGCTTAAGTGACGGACGGCGGCGCATCAAGCTTCGTTGGATACAAATGCAAGCAGGACTTTCCAAAGCTTCCCGGTCGCTTTGTCAATCTTCTAGCTCATAAAGGATATAATATTACTGGATTGTTGCTGTGACAGTTTAGTGCAAATGGTGCAAGGATGCTGCTGTCGGAGGTGGTAACAAATGAAACTAACGCGAATGCATTTCGCTCGAGTAAATCTGTTTCTACATTATAGTTTTTGATTCTTTTCCAGATAGTCGATTTATACATCTTTCTTGAACGAGTAGTTTATGTTACTTTCCATAACGAGATTGTTTATGACATACACGTTCTTTCTTTTTTAATAAAATGCTTTTCAGGTCATTCCAGATAAAAATAAATAGCAACTATCTACTTCACGCACTGATTCCCAAGAAAAAATATTTTGATAAATTTCGAAGAATAATTCTATAATAGGATTTGGGGTCTTCGGATGCGATGCAAGAAAAACAATCCCTGGCAATGAAAGGGATAGTACGAAAGCATCAGCTAGGGGAAAAAACGTCGGAAGAAAGAAGCGAATCATCAAGCATCGCATCGGAGCCCGGAAGTTTCCGGGAGGCGGACGGAGGCCGATAGGGAATTAGAGCGGGTGTTAATGAGTTTTTCATTTAGTGCCGCAGATTGTGACGAGATAGCTGGTGTGGTGTGTCTTAGCGAAGTGGAGGCGCCAACAATAGTCGCGCTTTCATTATCGCCGCTGCCGGCGGAATCTGCTCTTGAGTGCCGGGACCCATCTCAACTCATTACACTTGGCAACTCCGAAATAATAGTGGCAAGGCGTCATGTAGGCCCTTGTCAAGTCTAAGACGCTTATAAATACCCATAGCGGACTAACAAATGACTTCTATACAAGTTCCGGGGCGCGCATCATCCTCCACATTAAACCCTATCTGTTAGTGCCGCGTCGAGCGCACAACTTCGCCAATAATCCGATCCAAGTTGGCTTGTCTAATCTTGTCACCTAATTTGTAGGACGCGCAGTAACCTTCTCCGATAACGAAGTGTAACATTTGGGAGGGCGAGTGATGCGATGCGGCGACGGCGGCAGCGGCAGGTCAACAGCACGAATCGATGACATTTTCCAGTTGACGACGCCCGTAAGAGACGACGCTACGGTGGAGGTTATCCATCTGATGGAGACGCTAAGATAAGACGCCGCGACACTACTTTGATACACAGTAGAGACCTTTAGAGGCCCCGCGACGCCTTACCTACGAGCACGATGTGTCACACTTTCCGTTCCGACACTTTTCCACTTCGCAGTTTGCTGGATTCGTCGAAACCGAGTAAACAAATCGCTCCTTGAGAGGAGATTTTACTTGGAATTGAACGACTCCTTTTCAGTATATTTCTGCTTTTATGTCCACTTTGTTACACGATGTTTCCTTGCTCTATATTTAGTACCTATTTATATCATGCTTATAAAAGGCACAGTAAATAAGGATATGTCCCTATAAAATTCAGTTGTTTTAGATTTTATTAGATTACATCCATAAAAAAGTGCTTCTTTTTAGTGTATCTTCTGCCGATTCTCCTTTTGTTATATTCATTTCACAAAACAAGGTCAAATTACGAAAAACATACATCGCACCCCTTTTTAGGTTTAACGTCATCGTACGAAGTTAATGAATGAGAAGACGTACTCAACGACGTGCTCGATCACAGTGTGCGTGTACTCCCGTTAAGAACAGCGAAGGGGAGTAGGCAATATCTGCCCTGAACACGTGAGCCCTGTTCGGTCATTAGGCGCCTTACAAACTTATCTCGCAACTATCCCGGTTTCCGGGTGATTTGATCATTGAAGTGTGTCCCATAACTCGCGTGCATACTCGCGATTGGTGCGGACGTGCATCCCCCTGATGGCGCAGATTGATTTTCGATTCAATTTTCAAACAGTCCTGACGCAAATCCTGGGCAAAATGTTACGTAACGCCACGTGGAATCTGAAAAAAGAACTTTTAGTGACTTTCAGGGCATTTTTGCGTGACCCCGAGTAATTTTCCTAATACTAAAGCCCTGCTCATTATACAACAAGGCGCTGTGGTAATTTATTCCGAAGGGTTAATGGAAACTATCATGTAATTGGGCGTAAACTGCATCACAAGTGCATGATGAAGGCTTTTTAAGTGCGTATAATGAAATTTGCGGCGTTTTTAAATGAGTTAACTGGTACGAGTATGCGTGGTGTGGCGGAAATGGAATTAACTAAAAACGAGCTCTGCTCGCCTAGGAAATCTAAAATTTCTCTGAACGCGGAATAAGTTGAGCACGTTACGTGCATTAACGTAATTACGGCAAACGAGGCGCCATCGCAGTTAACTGGTCCCCTAATAATCAAATCCCTGTCGCATCAGTACGAAATACAAGACCAAGAGGGATAGTCGTTATAGGCGCTTGTATTAGTTTTTTTGATTTTTTAAGTTGTTTTTACGTGGATATTAGATAAAACAGTTGTTGTCATCTTACTTATATTGCATTAACGAGAATTAATTGGAAAATACGAAACTTCTGTTTAGTTGTTACATAAAATGCCGTTGGCATTACAATAACAATAGGTCTATTCATGAAAAGCGTCCGTAATTCAGTTGCAACATGCATTGTTTTAGGCTTCAGTAATGAAGCTATTCTGAAGTGGATTAATAACACAGACAAAAGTAATTGTATATATCGAACAACAGCTGTGTTTGACAGGTTTTCTCTCACATGATGCTAGTTTCCCGGTGCATAGCAGCGCCCCGCGGCCACGATTTTCCATTATGGATGCGTCTCGTGTACTAGCATCGAATGCATTAACAGGTCGAACAGGTGCGTTGTGTGCACCCGCATCTAGAACACCATCCACTCCAGAGAGATGTGTAATTAATAACGGACACGGTTTACGCGGTGCATCGCGGCAGCCCCTGCATTAATCTGACCGGAATCGTTTAATCCGGGAATGATGGATGATTAGAGTGGTTATAAATTCGCATTTGCACACGGTTTCGATTCCTAAATGCGATATTAAGCGCAGTTTATGGATAATGCCGAAGCGACCTAACGGAGCCGCACGTTGCGACGTTAAATTTGTGGATTTGAATCGTTCGGACTGTATACGTGACCGCTTATACACCGACTCTCGTTGGTCATTGCCGACTCACTTCGCAATGCTGTTTGAACTTTACTACTATGTAATATCCGTTTTGGCTATAAAGTGTTTGGTTAGTTAAGGTCCGGGACTCGGGTAGTTCACGTATTTTGAGGTTCTAAACTATTCCGAACACCTCTGATTTGTCAATCTAACTTTAATTATCAACCCTCCTCGTTAAGTTCTCGATCAGCTAAAAACCGCAATGAACTTGTATTTTACAATAAAGTTCTCGAGTTTATCTTTTGGTAACTTTTGCAGATTATAACGATCGCCGTAAAAATAAGTAGATGTTTGATTGATTTAACTGGAGCAATGTTATTTGAGAAAACAAAACTAACAAATTGTAATAAAATCTTCTGAAATTACCTGTATTTTTTTGAACACATATTACAACTTGCCCTTTGTTTATTGTTTCTTAAAAGTGCTTAATTTTCAAATTAAGACCTCAATTTCAATTAAGTGAGTAACTCTATGCTGAGATGTGAAAGATGCAACACAAGAAAGTAAGTTACATCGAGTCTCATAGACTATAGTAACGCTCGGCGTCGCCTGTATACATATAAACATAACTTTTGATTTACGGACTAGGTTTAGTTTTGAAACTATTATTGTATTTTATTCTTGTTAATTTTATATAAAAGGAAATTATGGTACAATAAAGCCAGCCAGTCTTATTTTTCTAACATCGTTTTTGACTCATTAGTATCTTACCAAATCCTTGAATAAAATGATCGAGTGAAAGTGCTCATTGGGGTGCTAACGCATGAATTAATTTATTTATGCGCATTCCAAACTCTCCACTTAAAGTGAGGGTTTATGCCCATCTGCTTTGCCGTCAGAGTGTGACGGGTTCTTTGAGCTCTTCCATTAAATTGAGGATTTAAGCTTTTTTATTTTGCCGTGGGAGATCAACATGTTTGGATGCGGCAGATAGAATTTAGTAGTGTACTTACATATATAGTAGGTGGTGAAGGTTTCTCAAGGCTTGACTAGACGTCCAATTTAATCGCAAATGACTTTAACTTCTCTATTTTAAATAAGCATCCGGTATATTTTTAGCAACCAAGAATAGTAGAAAGTTGGAAAAGATAGTAATAGTTTCTTACAATATTTTCAAGACAAACAAGAACACTACAAGTATAGAATTCTTGAATAAAACTGATAATAGGTATTTCTTATCAGACGCAAAATTAAGTGTGAGATTGTAACGAACTGATTGCTATTGTTATACTCAACAAGAACACAGCCTGGAGGAATTGCCAATAACTTGGAAGAAAAGTTTTACGAAACAAATATCAAGCTGATAGTATATGTAGAGCATTTTACAAAATCACGTAGTGTCGTCTGCACCACTTGTTGAGCATTTTTGTTTATGTGAAATAAATACTAATAAGAAACTTAATAAAAATCTTGCTCTTGGTAGTCTTCAAGACTTACGAAAGTTTCATTTACATAAATAAGTTTTTGTAAATCATTTCTTATTCTGTTAAAATTGGGATGACAAATACGCCAAAATCAAAAACTCATCATTTCCAGAAAAATCCAAATTACCAACCTTGTGAAAGACTAAAGGACTTGTGCGTACGTGATTTATACTTGTATTTCTATTAATATGGCTGCAGCTGGTTGACAATCGAACTAATCTTTCAATCATGTAAAGAGTTTATTAAACTAAACTTCAAATAACGCAATAAAGCCCCAAGAGAAGCAGTGAGTTAATTGATTCTGGTTCTACTTGGCACTTAAAAGATTGATTCTAGTGAGCTACCAATACACAAAGTTTGTCAAAATTTAATGAAGCTTAACTCAGCTTCTTTACGTTTTATGGAGAAGAAGAAAATTTATTTGATCCTAACCCAAAGATTATAGTTATTGATTTGCATCGCAAGAGCAAATAAATCAGCTATCGATCCATCTTCGAGAAGATTTTGTAACCTGGTACCCTAAGTCCGGTCCTCTGGGCTACTTCGAAACTTTCCATTGCAAGTAACACACCACAAGCCCTGCCCAATTGCTTAAAATTCTTGTTCTGGGCTTAGAAATCAAGTAGCCCTTAGAAAGCAAGCAACTACTCTAATTTCTCTCTATATAAGTTAGTTTAGTTGTTATAATGTAATCTTGAATGCAATCTCATGAGATTCTTGCATCGAGGAACTCTAGTTTCTATCAGCTTAATTGACGCTTTTAGTTAGAAACGCAAGTGACATTACTGTAGCTACAGAAATTGAAAAATGAATTACCTACTGCTCTATAGACTTTTGACAAAGATAACATTGTAGATGTCTTTAACGCTTGAACACGTTAAGTTCTCTTTCTTTACTCGGTAGCAGCAAAAGAAAGGACAAAAGTGAAACAAAGATTTTTCTACACGTTGGTCATGTTTTGCATTTTGATCATAATTGTAATCCTCCCGTGCTTTTTTTTCCTTTCTGGTGGTCCTACCGTCCTGACCAGACCTGGGTGGTGTGGTCCTGGAGAGAATAGTTTGAATCCATCAAACCTTTGTAAACATCAACTATTCTATACACCTCCGCCAGCAGCAACACCATTTACATACATCACCAACAACATCCTCTGTTGGATGCAATCAGTATTACTAGCCAATCTTCCGCAATTATTAAATTGCTATCTATTTCCATCGTGTTGTACTCGATGAGAAGCCCGAAGAGGCGAGCAATCACGAACAGCTGCATCGCCTCAGCGTCATCATCTCGACCTATGATTTCTCTTGGGAATCAGGAAACAGTTATACATACAACGCGACAACGACTCCGGCGAATGTTTCCACCTCCCGACACCGCCAAACGCTGATTAACCACTTCTGGAAACATTAGTGTAAGGAATACATAAAAACAAATTACAACACAGGTCCAAGTGAAGATTCCGTGGTCATCAAACGCTGCAGAATTGTGAAATGGTCCTCGTGAAAGAAGACCACACACTTGCCTTATGCTGGAGGATGGGACGGATCGTGCAAACCTTTTCTGGTGCCGATGGTGACGTGCGTGCGGTGGACTTGTTAACGAAACGTGCAGCCAATAAATTACAAAGATGAAATCATCTCTTTTATTCTGTTGTTTTATTACTGCAGCTGAAAAATTACATTAAACAAAATACACAGTTATTTTATATAACAAGATTGTAAAAGAAAGCTTTTTGAACGAGTAGGAAGCTTATGGCACGAGCGACGGTGAATGCAATAACCCCACGAGTTGTAAAGCACTAACTTTGCAGCCAGTCGTACAAAAAATCTTGTACGGGATTTCTTAGATGGCAGATGGTCACGCTTGCGGTACAGACTCTTTAAGTTTCACTGCGCTTGTGGGCACGTTACTAACAGCCCATTTTTAAGTGATAGTAAATAAAATTGTTTTTTGTCTGTTAATCTGTCACATTTGACAGCTACATCAGATTGCGACTGCTTGTCCCAAGATTGGTCACATGATACCAGAATACATGTGAATCGAGACACTATGAACCCAAATGAATTGAACTCTAGTCGGCTAAGTTCATATGAAATATTTTTATTTCTAGATGGGTGTTTTGGATTCGCTTTCAGGGCTGTATGCGCTTTTTAAAGACTTGGATAAGACCAAGCATAGCATTGGTTTTTTGCTCTTGAGTCAATTTCTTTTCGGTTTGGTTTCAATTATTTTGATATTAAATAGATCAACTCTGAAATGGACATGCGTTCTGGCCTTTTCTGTATTGATCAATTCTTTTTTACCTTAGATAGTTCAAATTAAACTTCAATAATAAACAATACTAAAAGCTCAATAGATGTCTCTTCTAAAGGAATTCATTTTTAATTTGATTCATTTTGATTTGATAGTCACGGGAAAACTAAACACTCTTCAGTAAATAAAATGTCCGATCGAGCTGTTCTAACTGGTTGATCTACTTGGATTGCCAAGATTTTACTGATTGGTTCGGTTTCTTGAATCCCTAAACTGCTTTTACTTTCTGAAACTCATTCAGACTTTTCCCCCCAAAAAGTAGTTTTTCGGTAACAACTAATTTATTCTTAGACTAGGCAGAACTTGTACCATCAGAGAAAATATTGCTTGGTGTTAGATACAAGACCCCAAAAATCTGGATTTACTACGGCACGCATTAAATCTTAAAGCTGCACTTCCTAATTTATTGCGCTATTTTTTTAGTAAGCCGGGGATATCTGCATTAAGATATTGCAGCGTAGTGTCATAATTTTACTGCAAAATAAGAACAACTACACATTAATGTCCAAATAAGGAAACGCTCAAAGAGATTAAATATAAAAACATCTGGGAATGCAAAGCATAACCACAACAAAGGGGGGGAAGTGGTCCGGAAAGTGTGCTTTCTCCGTTTTTTGCAAATATTTTGGGAATTATTCAGTTTAGAGCTTACCTTACTCTATAAACTATTAAAGAATGTAACATTTTTCACAAAAAGGTCATATGCATTTTTTTGCTACACTCAATAGTTCAGAAGATATAGACGTTCCGACTGATTTGCAAACAATACTGTGACCATAAGTCCTCCCATTACGGAAAAGCTGTTGTGGTATTTGATGGCTACAAAGAACAACTAAATACTAAAGATGAAGAACATTTGCGAAGGTCTCGTTCAGCTGTCAGTGTAGATGTAAAAGTAGAAGACCACGTTCAAATTTTTTTGGGCAGAGTGAGTTCCTTGCAAATCCAAGAAATAAGGAACAGCTAATATCCCTCCTGACAGTTCACTTGAAGGAAAGAGCATGCACGGTGCTTCAACACCCTGGGGATGCAGATATTCTACTTGTTCAAACAGCAATCACAGAAGCTCAAAAAGGATTGAAGGTGAGAGTAGTACGTGATGACACTGACACTGGCTGACAAAGGCAGCCAATCAAATAAAACTCATAATATTTAGGCAATGAATGAAAAAGGGGACATGAAACCTGTTTTATTCTGTGTTTACAGGCTGCGATTCTATGTCCTCAATATATAGGAAAGGGAAAACAGCCCTATTTAAAAAAGTTCAAGGTGAAAAGGATTTTTTTCTGTCTATATATGGATCCAGAAAAAAACGCGAAACTTGGATGTTTACTTCACCAGATGTACTTAATGACTGTTTCAAATCAACCGGTGCAACGAGAGTTCAAGTGACAACTTTCTACAATTCGTGACGGAAGAATAAATTTTATTTCCGCCGTATCTCCTGAACTGCTGAGTATAGCAAAAAATGCTTATAACCTTTTTTGTGGAAACTTTTACGTTCTTTAATTGTTTATAGAGTAAGGTAAGCTCTAAATTGAATAGTTTCCGAGATATTTGCAAAAAACCCCTTCTCCCCTCCCCTTTCCCAAATCCGACGCTCTGGCTGCGGAGACCTTTTACCACATTTAGAGCAAAGGGTAATGAACAATTTAGGATACTTAAACTTTTTTT
>VTPC01001198.1:60367-71228 GCA_011009095.1 Ignelater luminosus
TTTTCTCTTGTGCAACAACACTAGAAATTAGTAAACTTTAACCCTCGAAACATTTTAATAACGCGCAACTAGTATTTCATTTTTCTAGTAGTATTAGAAATGAAAGCATAACTTTATCTGTTTAAAAATGGCCGATTTTATTTACCGATAAAGTTGCAAACATCTTAACTGGAACTAATTGTAAGATTAAAACAGACTAAGAAACAGAAAGCTGTTTAATTGTATGAAATCCACTTAGTTTAATTAACACTAAAATTAAATGGTTTGATGTCACAATGCCGTCTCAGGGAAAGTGGTTATCGTCTTTAATTATTAATATCGACCTCAAGTGCTTAACAAACAATTAAAGAGTTTTCTTCCAACAATAATTATTCCAAGTTTCCTCCCTTTTTTAACAGTAGGCATTTACACTCCAGTTATAAATTAAAACAACTTTATATTTGAAACCTCAGATTTTCTTTTTGAAGGGAAAGCATTTTTCAAAGCACGTAGTACTGTGAATCGTTCGAGTCAACATTTTAAACTACCATTTAAATATGAAGAAATTTGAATGAAAGTTGCTAGATCATTTTTTAAAATGATTTATCTCGGAAGATTTTTGCGACTTGTAATAATTCTAATGTAGGTTCCCTACATTTTTTCCCTGGAAATGGAGGCTTTTCTTTTTTATAAATGTAGATAAGCCTATTTTGTAGTCATACTTGGTTTGTCACGTAAAACGTTCTTGATATCGTCAAAGTCGAGCTTTATTTAAACTTTTGGAACGTGCCTGACAGACAAGAGTTTATGAACTTTTTACTTGTTATACTGTTGTAGTCTACTGATTACAGTATTGTCTAAGTTGCGTAATTCCAAACTTTATAATTAATATTAATGGAGGACGTAATTATTTTCACTTTATGTAGAGAGCTGAAGACGAAGCGTCTTGGGAGAAACCGAATTTTCCAAGATTCAGCAAAAAAGCGATTTCGCTGCGCGAGTGAGAGTTGAAGTCCCTTCTATTTCTAATCCATTCGGCAAACAAAGCTCTCAGGAATTCCCTTCATGTCCCTCTTTTTCGTAGATTCCTTTAAAAATGGATTTTCCGCTTGAGAATGGAAGTGCGAGGCACTGAAAGAATCCTAAGCTCCCGTTTTTTAATTATTAGCTCTGTTTGCTGACGATGTCGTGTCCCGCGCGCCTTTGAAGACGTAATTATCATGCCAAAGACTAATTAGTACGGGCTTTTGAATCCCTTGGGTGTTTTTTCCATTGTCTGTTTTTTCGAAATGCATTCATTTTTGAACAGAACGCTCGAATAGCGAATGTAAAAATAGAGATTTTAAGCTCTTAAAAGCTTTTAATGCACACGATACGGGCGTAATCGCAACTAAAATTCAATGCAACCACATATCCTTTTATGCTGTTTGTATTCATTATGCGCGTCCAATCAATAAATTATGTGACACAATATACGTAGTTCCTATTAAATGTCACTTCAAAGAGTTGTTTATTAGTGAAATTTAAAATTATAATTTGCGTTTTTCGTCAAACCTACCGAAAAAAACTTGCAAAAACATAGTTTACATAATTTACACGGCGGCGATGTAAGGATGAGATTTTATAATGTAATAGTTGTCATTATACGGCGCCTGCTACTTTACAGATTTTTGTAGATTCTATCCTTAACGGCAGTAAAAAATTAACAGACCGAAAGGGCATATTTTATAAAGAAAATTGAAGGGAACCGTCAAGTTAGCGGAAAATGCCAAGTTCGTGTTTTCTATAGGATGCGTTGCGCAAAACTGTATTTTATGAAGCTTTTCACAATTCAATCTTGAGATGGAATCTTTGGGTTGTGTTAACTGTGTCCACATCGGATTGACTTGTTTACAAAAAATAAAACATTATCCGTTCAGGCAAACCGAGTCCAATGTCGAAGTTTGCAAGCAGATAATAATGGAATTACCTTGTGTTATCTTTTTACCTATGCATTAGCTACAGCAATACGAAAGCTGATAACAACAACAAGAAAAAACAATTCCTAACTGTTCTTCAGACGGTATTGTTAGACAAACAAGGATGTTCTAACAAGGTTTAGACTCGCCCCTACAATGTGATGGTATCGCTTTTCGACATTTCTTTCTCAGAAAATCTTGACATTATTGACTGTCTTCTTAACTAAATAAAAAAGTGTAGTACTAAAAGTGGAACAATCAACACTCTTATGTAAACAATGTTTCTCATATCGACTTAAAACGTGCTTTGCTAACGTACGCCTTATCAAACAAGTACTTAAATCTCCAATTATCTTTAGCATATTTATTGTAATAATACAAAAATACAATAAACAAATGAAAATTATAAATTGAGGAGTCTTCTGGTGAAATCTAGCCGGGGGCTACTCTATTTAACCCGAAGACCCTCAGAAATAAATGAATGATAATATATGAAAATTTAGATAGTGAAGATCAGACGGCAAGCAACAATTATTGTAAATTCAAAACAAAAGTTTTCACTTGACGTTTAAAAGAGTTTGGATTTAATGATTTGATATTTGTCGGAATGGATTTATAAAACTTAACTTCATTATAGACAAAAATTTTCCGGAAAAGCGAAGTTCTATACTGAGGGAGTGTAAGTAGAGAGTTATGGCTGGTATTTAAGTCATGTAGATTAGTATACCTAGGAATCAATTTAGAGCAAAGGGAGGCAGAATGTTTTGTTGTAAGCAGAGAATGTGTAAATGCTCCCAGCTGACATCTCCAACTATTTTCCATATTAAGCCATCCAAGTTCCATAAGCTTGTGAGAAACGTGGTCATATTTACGCAAATTATATATGAATCGACAGCACCAATTTTGAACCTTTTGTATGCGGTTTCTATCAGCAGAAACTAAACATGGACCATACAGTTTGCCTTAGGCTACTAGGAACATAGCCGCTATTGTTGTGTGCGTATCCAAGGTTATGAAACAATAGTTAACGAAGCTCGTACTGTAAAAAAACCATAGAAACCAACTAAGAATTAAAGAAACTCATTAAAAGTATTTTGATAATCTGAGATCATTTAATAACTACAAAAATACAAAAAATAGGTATTTAAAATAAACAAACTTTTCAGTAATTCTAAATTATTTAACTTTCCCAAAAATACCAAGATTCTACAATTTAATTTTACACTTACAATCAACGTTCAAATAAGACGCTTTCCTGAGCCAAACAATAACCCAGACCATCATAAAATCCTTGTCTAACATTTCTTAATATTAGAGGTGTGACAGAGTTAATAGCTTGGATAGTTTTTCCCTGAGCTCTTCCAACGTATGCGCCCTCGTTTCTTCGTAGCGATAAATAACATTTGTTATTTACCAATAAATCAGGCGACCTTGGTGGCCAGTTGATCCTTCCTCTATGACTTGTTAAGCAGTTAGAAAAAGTATTATTTAAAAATTCCTGCACTTCCGCAGTTTCATGAGCGGAGCCATCTTCATAATCGTTTCGCAGAAATCCATTCTTCTCATTTGATCTTTAAGAAATAATATTGTTGAATTTTTTCAATTTATAATTGTTTTCTTTCAAAATTTTGCAAACAGCATCTTTGCTAATGTCTAAAACCTCACCAACTTGCCTAATTGTAGCGCATACAGCTACCTGCTGATTTTGTTCCTCCTCCGTTTTGTCACGAATAGTTCTATTAGTTCTTTTAAAATTTGAAATCATTTTGCTGATGGTTGTCACCGACGGTAGAGGTCATGTCACGATAAGAATTTCCCAAATAATGCCATTTTACAACTTATACTTTTTCTGGAATCCAATAAACATCAATTTTTCTGAAAAACTCAACTAGAAAAATTAATAACAACGATAACACAAGTAACAAAATCAAACTGTCAAAATTCTCAGACTGACATATCTTCATGACATTCTTTTTTAATTTAGTCAAGGATACCTACTAATTTTCTAATTGTTATTGTTTTCGTTACCTAGACTATGTAAGTACATAGAAGTCTCAGACAAGCTGTATTTTGTTTATTTTTAATGATTTCATTGTCCACACGTTCTTGAAACCAAATGTATTAGATACAGTTTTTAATAATTCAAACCTTTTGTGTGTCAAATCTTCTTTGATAACCACATTTGTACCTTTAAGGTTTTTTTTATTAGAAAATGCTAGATTGCGGTACGCATAACTAGTAAATTTTACAAGTATTGCTCGCGGTTTTTTGGAAGCAGGATTGAATCAACCAACTCTATGTGGCCTATCTATGTTATCTATATTAATATTTGATTTCATTTTATTTTTGAACACCTCCATTATCGGTGAGTTAGTATTTTCTTTCTTGTTTTCGGGTATACCAAATACTCTAACACAGTTTCTACTGCTGTATTGTTCGAGTTTCTCCAACTTTAAATTCAAATTATTATTTTATGACATATAATGCGATTTTTCTTGTTTGTTTAGCCAACATGCAACAATAGCGGCTATGTTCCTAGTAGCCTAAGACAAACTGTATATAAAATTACAATAATTAAAATGAGATAAAAATTAAAGAGTTAGACAGGGTCCTTTTAAGTTGTAAATCTAAAATGTCTTTATTAACATAAAGTACTTTCAAGGAAGAGTACGTCTTTTGCGACAACTTAGAGACATGCTCTTTAAATCGTAATTTAACATCAATGATAATACCAAGGTTTTCTTTTGCCCATTTGAGCCAAAATTTCATCACGGCGTGTTGGCTTCATTCTGGAAAGAATATTTTACGATAGGCAATAATGGTTTATTCCACAAAGTCATTTACACATCCACAATAATAAATTAACAAACAATAAACTCAATAATGCAGTTCTTGAATGCCGTTTGGAAATAATTTATTGTCGCCTCAGAATCAATTCTGGTGTCTATTAATCACGTTTGTATTGTCTGCATCTATAAAATTAAATAAAATTTTGAAGGTTAGAAAGCTGTTAAACAAAAAGATGTTTATAAAAACACTTACCTAGTGATGTTCAAGACTTATTTTATATTCATCACCAATAAAATATTTCCACACTATTCACTATTTTGCTGAAAACTAATAAAACGTAAGTTAACTGTTAACTACTTGTTGCTCAATGTGAAAATCACCTTTGTGGGTTAACATATTATTGCTTGTTGCAAATCTAGAGTTAAAAAACTGTAGGTTAACAAATACCTCGCTAGATGGCAGTATGGCCAACTTATGGCTTGAATCATTTTTGCTCGTTGATGAATGGTTGTTTCTGTACCCAGAAAAATGCTTAACTCATTTATGGAAAGATTGTGGGTTAACTCATTATTGCATAACACCATCGATCTATGGTAAAAATAGGGTAGTCTTCTTCTACATCAAAAATGGGCATCGTTTACGAGTCTCAGCAACCGTGTAATTTACAAATTAAAGTACATAAGTACACCGTCAACGCTTGTATAGTGATTCCTCTCGCTAAACTACAAAAAAGTTCAGATGGACTATCGTCCGATAATGCATGGTTTTCTGGATATCGGAAGTTAAATTAATGTACTTCTAATGAACATGTAGACATCGGTTAAACTGACAGATATCCAGTTGATTTAGTTTTTTGAACACACTATTTGCCTTTTTATGACTTGGGAATGACAATTACGCTTTCAATGAGATGACTAGCATGATATTGATGACATTAATTTAAAACATCTGGGAATGCAAGCATAACCACAATGAACTCCTGTTTTACTACTTTTTTGAAATTTTGGCGGCCATTTTGACCATGCTCCCGAAGTGATATCAAAAAACTAAAAGTATACGTTTGTCTTATTGTTTGATGTAGAATACGATTCTAAAGTAAAAAAAAATTTTTGAAAATTTTTTAAGTTTTGGCTGGCTTTCCGAAGAGTTAAGGGGTAAAATCTTGAAATTAATTGATTGGATTTGCTTGCTTTGCTTGAATGAATGTTGAACGTGCTTGAATTAACACTAGCACTATCACAAACTAACATCGGACCAAAGTCTTATTACTAGAGTCTTAAATTTTAAAATATAAAATGTTATGAATATTACACTGTGACTAAGCAGTGAAGCTCGGTTTGTAATAGTGGAGATGAAAGTCATGCGCGGCATATTAGCAAAGTTCAACGTTGCATTTAATATGATTTGCCCAAAGTCGCTAATGATATTCCCATACTACTTCTAACTAAAACTTGGTGGCCAAAAGCATTTGAAAGGCATTTCGAACACTTTTTATGACGCGTTTTAGTTTTATTGATATTTCAATAAATCGACCAACAGGTGAGGAAGCCACCGGGTAGATTAAAAGTGACTTTGGACGTGAGCTACAGTGTATACCATTGTTCTTCTCCCTTTCTTCACTTGTGATGAACCGATTCACACTATAATTTGAGTTGAACTTTAGCAGGAGCTACATTGCGGTGGATTTCCGTTGGGTTTAGATGAAGAAATGACTATAAAACTTTGATGTACGTTCCGACCTGGGATCAAACCAAGACCGCCAAGACCGCTTGGACAGTTGCTTCCGCACCAGACTAATTCTCTCTTGCACAACATTAAGAAATTTTAAATTAGCTTAGCAATTGTGAGAAGCTATATTAGAAACTACTAATAAATGGAACACTTTTAATAAAACCCAACTCAGTTTCTAGAATTTGTTAAGCTAAATAATTTCCAAAAACGGAATGTCGCTTAATAAGCAACAAATCAGGAATGGGCCAAAGGTATTTTACTAACTGACTTGTCATTTCGAAATGTTCATTTATCGTATTTAAATTCATTATCATAGCAAATAATGATTCAATCACTCAAATAAAAGATTTCTAAACTTCATTTATTGTAAACTTTGAGTTCTCTTCAAACATCAAGGAACACCACGAAGTGCTTTTAAATAATGCTGACGTTCTTTACATTACATCTAGGAAGAGTAATTCACTTTCAGCTAGGTTTGCTAGTCTTTTCTATTTGTGAGACATCGATCGGTCTGATGTGATCTGACATCTACTCCACTAACTATTAAGCTCATTGGCGAACCTGATTTATTTCTGATTATAATAAAAATAAGTGTTAGAGAGAGTCTCAAGAACAAAGATTGCTCACATACATATAAACACTGCGTTTTTTTGTTTGTTGGATGTTACTATTGACTTGAAGGTTTCAATTTTTCAATAGTATTTGGAGAAAACTGAAGTAGGTTCAATTTTGTCAAAAACCTAAAAATGCATATTTTAAGTGCATACATTCAAAATTGTTTCGATACCAGTTGTGGAAAGCAACGCCAACTAACTTAAAGGGACATTTCAGTTTCCTATATTAAAGCGTGATATGATCATCTTTCATTACTCTTTGGAAACACCCGGTATGTACTTTATGCATCAAATAAACGACTACATATTTAAAATCATTTCATTGAAGATATCTGCTAAACATAATAAAATAATTAACTGCCTTTCCTTTAATCGTTTTATTAATTATTTACAGTTCTGTCTTTGACCTAATTAATTTATAGTGTAGTGCAACAATAGTTTCTAAAACTTAAAAGATTTCAAAACGAGTAGAAGTTACTCTCGTAGTGATATGCGTGGAAATTTAATAACTTCATCGTAAAGTTATCTGATAGTGTGAAGATTTATAGTAATTCATAAAGTTTTATACTAAGAAACTCCGCGTGTGCCGAAAGTTTTGCCCCAATTTACTAGAGTTGTACAAGAAGCGATGGTTTTAAAGCTCGGTTTTGTTGTTAGGAAATGCTCGTTTCTGCAGAAGGAACATAGAGACGCATTTCCGAGCCCCAAAACCTCGGGCTCCACGTAATACCAAGTTAATCCAGACGGTTCTATACCGCTTGCATTGCTCGGGTTTCACCCGGAGTCCGCTTACTCGCTCCGACGAACCCGGACAAATTCGCAAAACTTGCGCTGCTGTGAAAAACAACCTCATTATTGCTAAATTGTACCCAACGCGCAACGACTGTGAATACCCATAAGTTCCTCTGTAATCAATCTAATTTTATTTTAACTCTTTTTTGCTTCTTGTCCTAGGTCGTTTTTTTCTCGGTCAACAAACTGGAATGGAAATTAAAAGTTATGAAAGTTTCTTTCGACGCATCACTAAATTGTTTTTTCAATTATGCTTGCGTCCTGGAAGTTGTACAAGTATCTCAATTACTTTTGTTTTGTATTATTTTCTCTACATTTTGCTGTTTTTACCCTTCAAACATAAAAATTATCTAAAATGGCACATCGAATTTACTTCCTTTTTTTATCTAAGAGAAACGATTATTTTCTTGATTCTAAGGGCCTTTTTCCGGAATTCCACGCCATTATAAGCGTTTTATAAGCAGAAATCTGCCATTAAAGCTAGACTTGAAAATATTTTCAATGATCCTTCCAATCGACTAGCTTCCTATATGTGTATACATACGAACGTCTTAAATTGTAATGGAGATTTTATATGGCGACACAAACTATAAATTTGTATTTTACTGTAGTTATACATTCACTACAAATTTTAATAAATCGACAACTAACTGCGCGCACCCCGCAGGCACCAGTAAAGTATATTTGATGTTTAAACTTAACCCTTTAGCTAAAAATTACTCGTTTGCTTTATTTTTCTTTCTCTTTTCAGTGTTGTAATTTATTGCTTTTTATAACCAGGACCGGATTAACACAGTTGGTTATTTATGACTTTCCTTTTTCACCTCTTATAAGCAATATTGCTATAAATAACGTTAACAGAAATTGTTATACCACTTTTAATCGTTAAAATGATCTAATAAATGAGTTTTTATGACAGTACAGGTATTGTTTTGTTGTTTTGTTATAAATGATAAATAAATAATTAAAGAAGCTTTTTATGAGAAATGATGCAATAATAATGTAGCACATAAAGTACATAACACAAAAGTTTTTTAGTAGACAACTTTGTAGTTATCTGAAGAGTGAACATTTTTGAAGTTTCAGAAAAACGTTAACATGTTTTATATAGTTTTGTCCCGGAGTGTACGTGATCAAATCAGCAAAAACATAAATGCAATTAGGGTAAGCCAGTTGGTCTGGATTTCAGCTTCATGGCCGTTAACTGTATTATTATGCTGTTATAGTATACTAATAATTAATGATAAAGTTAAACTCGTACAATATGTCTTGAAAAATAGCAGACAGTTTGATGATATCTGAAAGGTATATACAGTATATTCTAAAAGTCTGAAAGAAAATTCATAACAAATTCTGTATGTAAATTCATAATTTTCTTTGAAGTTAAGAAGGACTTCTTTGTGCAAATTGGTAAATATTAATAATTCCATCATACCAAATTTTGAAAACTATAATCTTCGATATGCCAAAAATATTATAAAAACAATTGAATTGTCTTGAATCATGATTTAAAATAGCCAGCCTTCTAGAAGTGTTGTCGTACAAAAAGGGTTTTTGCTTTCAATTCCACATTTGGTTATTTAATCTTGTGGACCACATAAGAAACCAGGAATTCATATTGAAGCAGCACAAGCTGTAAAAAAGATCTACATCATTCTCTAGTCTACCTTCTTGGTCTTTTCGTAGATTCCTACTTTTAGACCTGTAGATTTCATAACATCTGTGGTCTTCGATAAGTTATATTTGTTAACATTACAAAGAAACATTCTAGTCATTTGTATATTCCAAACTGAAATTTGCTGATAATATAATTCTCCTGGTTCAGTGTTGTGGTCAAAATTGGACCAACATGTTTTGAGTAGTCATAAAGGTTACAAAACAAACAATTTCTGTTAATAAAGCCACGTCCGCGAATCAGCCGTTTTTTTTGATAAAAATTCAGAATTTGGAGATCGGGGTAGTCATTTAATTGGAATTAGTCAATTCGCCAACCAGCGAAATTCTCATTTAAGGGATGCCTAACTGGAACGGTGAAATGCGGAGAAGCCCCATCGTGCATGAAGATCGTTCGATGGCGTATTGCTAAAGATACGTCGTCCAATAAATCTGGTAGTGTAGTTTTCAGAAACTCCAAATAATTCTGGCCGTTCAATCTTACCGGTAGCACAATGGGGCCAATTAAAATATCTCTGATAATTCCCGCCCAAACATTAATAGAAAATTACCGCTGAAAAGAACTTGGTCGGACTTCGTGAGGATTTTCATCACTCCACGCTTGAAGGTTGTAAAAATTAATAACATCATTTCTTGGGAAACATGACTCATTCTTAAACAAAATTGTTTTGAGGAAACCATCTTTTTGGATAAAGCGATTAATGAACCATTCGCAGAATTCCATTCGAAAAGCATGATCTTCTTTGTGTAAACCTTGAACCGGCTGAAGGTGATAAGACCGCAGCTGCTGCTTCTGCAGTACTCGATGAACGATGCATTTATTAACATCAAATCGCTTTGCCAGATTAGGAACACTTTCCTTGGGATTCTCTTCTATGGCATGCGTGTCAAATCCGCAAATCATACAAAAAGTAGAACAACAGTAAATAATGAAATGAAATGAATTAAAATGAAATGAAACAAATTTCCACGGAAATGCGATTTACTTTACCCATGAACAGATTAGTAACGGCCTGTCAAGCAGTCAAAAAAGCTTAACTTCCACGAAAACGGTTAAGTTTACGAAAAAAACTACAAGAGGTGAATTTTCTTGCAGAAGAAGTGCACTTTTAAATAATATTGCTTCAATTCTAGAATTTTGCTCATTGAAACAGTTCTAGGCTTTCAAAGAGAAATGTGCGTGTAAAAGTCCGTGTTCCAAGTTATTAATTTTATCAATATTTTAGGAAAAAGATCATCTTAACTCCGCAAGCCGACGTTCCAAATTTCATTCCGATCGATAAATTCAGTGAGACGCAGCTAGAAAATTAAGAAAAAATTGTG